>SZWC01012410.1:55092-73192 GCA_023375785.1 Penium margaritaceum | reverse complement strand
CCACCTCATCCCACCTCCCCCTCCCCAGCATTGAAATCCTGTGACATTGTGGAGCAAGGATGTGACCGCGTGAAGAAGCCATGAAAGGAAGGGACGGAGGAAAGGTGTAGGTGTCGGGGGGGAAGATGGTGTTAAAAAGTGCCCCTGCCATGGATGCCGTTTGCCGTTTTCCTGGTTCGACCACTAGAGAGTGGTTGGATGTCTGATCTGATTACATATTTGGACCCCTTTCATTTTTCCATGCAGTTTTGAGCATTCAGTTGCTCGCTTTGGTTGAGAATTCAGAAAGATAGCCCCATCCGAAGTTCGGGTGGTAGGTGGGTGGAATCTGGGTTCCATCATTGGTGACGGATTAATTCCACCACCAGTGATCCAAGTTCGACTTCAATATGCTCCAAGGGCACATGGGCCATGAACAAAAGGGATGTGGATGGTCTTCTGGACCAGGACAAGCCTCCCCCCACGTTGGGATGACAAGAAGGGCGCTTCGACAGGCCACCGTCGAAGCGCCTCCCGTCACTCCCGTTCGTGGGTATGGTGGGCAGCTCGGCTCCACCATGGCTTACTCTAACGGCCGTAGCAGGGGCTCTACTGCTCCATTTTGGGCGTGCTTGGATGCGTTCGAAAGCTTAGATCGCAGGCTATAAGAATCTGATGTAATCTCACTGTAATAACTAACCATTGATGATTCCCAGCCGTTCACGGCTTCCGCAATCTGTATTCTGCCAGAATTCTGCTCCCTTGGTGTTGTGGCGACCCAAAGCACACACCTCCCTTGGAAGTCTCTTTGCACTAAGCAGCCGTGGACATTTAGGCAGTTCAGGGCACACCAGGACAGCATTCCTGACAAAGGGTTATGGGCCCACAGCCCTGACCTGCCTACCAAGACGTTCACGGCTTCTGCAACGCACGGGAGTGTCGCTCCGGGCGACTTTGCCGTCGCACTTTGAGACTGTCCATTGCAGAAGCTCAACATGGCGCAGAAGACGGAGTCCTCACCCATCCAAAAGTACATGGGCGGCCCAGGCTTTGGCCTGTGGCGGTGGTATTTTGAGATCTACCTCGCGCACAAGGGACTGCTGGAGCTCATGAAGGGCACGGAGGTTCAAGATGCGAGCGCAACGGACGAGGAGAAGACGGCCTTCGCAAGAAAGAACATGGAGGCGCTAATGCTCCTATTGTTGGCGCTACATGAATCTCAGTGGGGCTATATCCATGGCTGCGAGCTGGAAGCCAACGCGTAGAAGAAGCTCTGCTCCATCCACCAATCAACATTCCTAGCCAACAAGATCTTTGCAATGAAGCAACTCTTGACGGTGAGGATTGAGGAGGGTAAGGACGTCATTTCAGCCATGCAACAGATCGAGTCTCTTGCCTCACAATGCAATGATGTGGGGTGGAAGATTGACACAAAGATGTAGGCAATGGCGCTCCTCATGGCTCTACCCGACAGTTGGGGTCCTCTCATCACCGTGCTGGGAGGTTGGGAGGAGGATAAACTCACCTACGGCGCAGTCGCCGAGTACATTCGCAACGAGGTGCACAGACGGAACGGTGGCAAAACCTTGTCATCCTCAACTGCCCTGATCACCAAAACGCAAGGTGGCAGCAGTAGCGGCAAGCAAGGCGGCGGTAAGGGCGGCGGCAAGAAGGGCGCCAAGAGGGGTGCATGCCATAACTATGGCAAAGAGGGCCATTGGGCCAAGGAGTGCCCGGAGGAGGCGCTGTCCGGCGGCAAGGGTACCAAAGGCAAGAAGGCGCTCCTCAACGGTACGAAGAACCATGACCTGAAGGGCGCCAACCGGCAGTGCCTCGACTCAGGTGCGGAGGAGCATACCCAAGTCGAGAAGGTGGGGTTCATCAACTACACCAAGTCTACCAAGTCCATGGTGACCGCCAACGACAAGGTCGAACCTGCGGCCGGCCAAGGTGATGTGGACATAGAGGTGGTGGTTGGTGGTTAAAAGGTGCAACGTGTTATCCAAAATGTGCAACATGTCCCCGGCTTAGTTGACATTTTGAGTGTGAGCCGCTTGACAGACAGGGGGTATGAAGTCCTCTTCCTCTGGAAAGGTGCAGTCGTGCGGATGGACGGCGGCGGTGAGGTCGTGCTCGAGGCGAAGCGCAAGGGAGGCCTCTACATCGTTGAGACCAAGGTCATCCCCTCGGCAACAGACGCAGCAGACCTGCCAGCACGCATCGTCAACCTTGCAAAAGGCAGGGGAGCAGACCTGCAGCTGTGGCATCGGCAGCTGGGGCACTCGTCGCCCGCAATCGTGCAAGAGATGGCAAAGCGCAACATGGTTTGCGGCCTCAACATCACCGGTGCAGCTGACGCAGCAGCAGATTCCGCAGAGCACAAGTGTGAGCCTTGCATCGTGGGCAAGGCAAAGCGCAAGCTGTTCGAAGACGGATAACGGCAGGCCGAGAACCTGCTTGAGGTCATGTACAGTGATGTGTGCGGACCGATCAAGACGTCGTCCATTGGGGCCGCGCGGTACTTCGTCACCTTCAATGACGATTGCAGCAGAAAACTCTAAATTTACTTCATGAAGCAGAAGAGTGATGTGCTGGACCGGCTGAAGAAGTATGTCGTAGCGGTGGAGAGGCAGACTGGCCGCAAGGTCAGAGCGCTACACAGCGACAATGGCGGCGAGTACGTGGGCTGCAAAGGGTGGCTGAAGGAGCAGGGCATTGAGTGGCAGCCGGCAACTCCGTACACGCCTCAATCTAATGGCGTGGCGGAGCGTATGAACCAGACGCTACTCACCATGGCGCGGACAATGCTCGTGGACGCAAATTTGCCACGGAGCCTGTGGGCCGAGGCCGTGAGTACGGCGTGCTACATCACCAACTTCACTCCAACAGCAGTGCTGAAGGAGAAGGGCGGCTGGAAGACGCCGCATGAGGCTTGGAGCGGGCGCAAACCAAGCGTGGCGCACCTGAAGGTTTTTGGGAGCAAGGCGCATGTGTTGGTGCAGGCCGCGCAAAGAAAAGACTCCAAACTGGACCCGCATGCAAAGGTGTACGCGTTCGTCGGATACGAGAGCGCGCTCAAGGCGTACCGCCTCTTTGATCCATGGACGCACGACGTCATCACCAGCCGCGACGTCATGTTTGATGAGCAGCACAGCTACTACATCAGCAGCAACAACATTGACGCAGCGCACTCTCCAAAGCAGGGGGAGTGGTTCCAACTCCTTGAGCGTGAGGAGGAGCCGGCGGCTGCAGAGGTCAATGACGGGTCTTCGAAGGATGACGGTGCAGGAGCGCAGCAGGGCAATGCAGCAGGTGCAGGTGTCGCTGGAGCGCAAGATGCAGCAGCCGATGTGGGGGAGCCCGCGGCCGAGGACAACGTTGCAGCAGAACAGCAGCTAGACCAGCAGCCAGCGTCGCCAAGGTCACTGCGTCGCAGTCGGAGGCGGCAGAATGCGGCAAAACGGTATGATGCAAGCACGGGCCGTTGGGTCAGCATGGCGTGGTGCATGATGGCAGCCGCAAAGGAGCCGACAACCGTACAAGAGGTGCTTGCACAACCTGACGGGCAGCAATGGGGCGAAGCAATGAAATCTGAACTTGCGTCCCTTGCTGAAAACGACACTTGGGAGTTGGTGGATCGGCCTGAGGGGGTGAAGGTGATCAGCTCCAAGTGGGTGTTCAAGGTGAAGCTTACCAAGGACAACAAGGTGGAGAAGTGTAAGGTACGGCTAGTGGCAAAGGGGTACGCGCAGCGGAAAGGCGAACACTACAATGAGACGTTCGCACCCGTCGCCAAGTTCACAAGCATCCGGACGATCCTCGCGGTAGCAGCCGCAAGGGACATGGAGATCCACCAAATGGATGTCAAGACGGCATTCCTAAACGGCATCATCGACAAGGAGATCTACCTTGAGGTGCCGGAGGGGGTGGATGCGCCGGAGGGCAAGGTGTGCAAGCTGCGGAAGGCCTTGTATGGCCTAAAACAGGCGCCCAGGTGCTGGTACCAACAGATGGACGGCTTCATGGCGGAGCTCGGCTTCAAGCGCTGTGAGTCAGACCACAGCGTGTATGTGCGGCGCAGCAAGGGACTCCATCAGATTGTCGAACTCTACGTGGACGATCTGATCCTGTGCTCATCAGATCTGGCGGCTTTGCAGCAGCTCAAGGAGCAGCTGAGCAGCAGATTTAAGATGACGGACATGGGGGAGCTGGAGTACTACCTCGGGGTGAGCATCACGCGGAACCGGAGAGCGTGCACGCTTGAGTTGGGGCAGNACAGGCGCCCAGGTGCTGGTACCAACAGATGGACGGCTACATGGCGGAGCTCGGCTTCAAGCGCTGTGAGTCAGACCACAGCGTGTATGTGCGGCGCAGCAAGGGACTCCATCAGATTGTCGAACTCTACGTGGACGATCTGATCCTGTGCTCATCAGATCTGGCGGCTTTGCAGCAGCTCAAGGAGCAGCTGAGCAGCAGATTTAAGATGACGGACATGGGGGAGCTGGAGTACTACCTCGGGGTGAGCATCACGCGGAACCGGAGAGCGTGCACGCTTGAGTTGGAGCAGGCCAAGTACGTGGCCGAGGTGCTGAAGCGGTATGGCATGGAGGACTGCAAAGCAGTGGGCAGTCCGTTCTCCACAAGCTGTGAGCTGAGTGCGGCGATGGCGCTGCAAACTAAAGAGGAGAAGGAGGACATAGCGGAGGTACCCTACCAATCTGTGGTGGGCAGCCTCATGTATGCCATGGTGGCGACTCGGCCGGACTTGGCCTATGTGGTGGGCCAGGTGAGCAGGTATGTGGCCAACCCTGGGCCACTACACTGGCAGGCGGCGAAGCGCATCCTCCGGTACTTGCAGGCAATGCGGCATGCGCGCCTGAAGTACAACGGAAAGGGGAGGTCAGACCCCTTGCGGCTGGTCTGCTACACTGACGCGGACTACGCCGGCGATGTGGACAAGAGGAATTCCACTTCTGGCTATGTGTTCTTCCTCGCAGGTGCAGTGGTCTCGTGGTGCAGCAGAAAGCAGGACTGTGTTGCCACCTCCACAGTGGAAGCGGAGTACGTCGCTCTGGCCGAGGCGGTCAAGGAAGCGGTGTGGCTCCGCAGATTGCTGGGGGAGCTGGGCGTGCCGCAGCAGGAGCCTATGGTGATTCAAGAGGACAACACCGGCTCCATCTTGCTGACCAACAACCCAACGCAGCACAGGAGGAAAAACACATCGACGTGCGCTACCACTACGCGTGCGACATGGTGGAGAAGGGACAGGTTGTGCTGCAACATTGCAGCACAAAGCACATGCTCACGGATTGCTTGACCAAGGTGCAGCCCCAGGATTGGCATGTCATCAGCCTTGCAGGGCTTGGGTTGACAAGCTGTGAAGGGCTTGAAGGCGCAGACGCGGACGAGTGAGAGTGAGCATGAGGCATCCGGCATGGAAGGTGCACGGGGGAGATTGTTCAAAAGTGCCCCTGCCATGGATGCTGTTTGCCGTTTTCCTGGTTTGACCACTAGAGAGTAGTTGGATGTCTGATCTGATTACATATTTGGACCCCTTGCATTTTTCCATGCAGTTTTGAGCTTTTTGTTGCTCGAATTAGTTGAGAGTTCAGAAAGATAGCCCCATCCGAAGTTCGGGTGGTAGGTGGGTGGAATCTGGGTTCCGTCATTGGTGACGGATTAATTCCACCAACAGTGATCCAAGTTCGACTTCGATATGCTCCAAGGGCACATGGGCCATGAACAAAAGGGATGTGGATGGTCTTCTGGACCAGGGCGAGCCTCCCCCTATGTTGGGATGACAGGAAGGGCGCTTCGACAGGCCACCGTCGAAGCGCCTCCCGTCACTCCCGTTCGTGGGTATGGTGGGCGGCTCGGCTCCACCATGGCTTACTCTAACGGCCGTAGCAGGGGCTCTACGGCTCCGTTTTGGGGGTGCTTGGATNGGGTGGTAGGTGGGTGGAATCTGGGTTCCGTCATTGGTGACGGATTAATTCCACCACCAGTGATCCAAGTTCGACTTCAATATGCTCCAAGGGCACATGGGCCATGAACAAAAGGGATGTGGATGGTCTTCTGGACCAGGGCGAGCCTCCCCCTATGTTGGGATGACAGGAAGGGCGCTTCGACAGGCCACCGTCGAAGCGCCTCCCGTCACTCCCGTTCGTGGGTATGGTGGGCGGCTCGGCTCCACCATGGCTTACTCTAACGGCCGTAGCAGGGGCTCTACGGCTCCGTTTTGGGGGTGCTTGGATGCTTTGGAAAGCTTAGATCACAGGCTATAAGAATCTGATGTAATCTCACTAGAACAACTAACCATTGATGATTCCCAGCCGTTCACGGCTTCCGCAATCTGTATTCTGCCAGAATTCTGCTCCCTTGGTGTTGTGGCGACCCAAAACACACACCTCCCTTGGAAGTCTCTTTGCACTAAGCAGCCGTGGATATTTAGGCATTTCAGGGCATGCCAGGACAGCATTCCTGACAGATGGATGAGGAAAAAAGAGGTGGTGAATGGGGTGGGAGTGGCAGGCAGCGGAGCAGTGGTCCAGTGGCGAAGGGAACATCGCCCATGTTGTTTCCCACACCTCCCTCGTCACCATGACAACACAAGGAGAGCCGTAGGATAAACAGTTGTGAGAGAACGGAAGAGAAGGGCGACGGCTCAATGCACAGGAGGGACGCGGACCCCGAGGACCTGCGCAATCGTTTCGATGCCTTATAAGGGGGGAACGACTGTGGATGGACGCGGGGGCAGAAGGAAACGACTGTCTCTGTCTATGCAAACTCCTCATTTTGGGGGAACTGAAGGACATGGCCCAAGAAATATGCAACACAATAGAACAGTCGAAGATCAAGAAGGCCAAGGTGTTTGCAGAGATAAGAGTGCTTCTTTCTATCAAGGGAATTGGTGAGGATGTTGGCCATCTGGTCCTCAATAGGGATGTAGCTCAGGACAACCTCACCGACAGCAACTGCATTGCGCATGTAGTGGTACTGGCGCTTGACATGCTTGGTACGTTTGTGTAGCACTGGGTCCTCAGAAAGAACAATAGCCCCCTTGTTGTCGTAGTGCACAAGAGTTGGCTTGAGCTGGTTGAGGCCAAATTCTCATATCAGCATGCAAAGCCAGACAGCCTCCCCAGTGGCTTTGCTTTTGGCAATTTACTGAGCCTCAGTGGAGGAAAGAGCAACGATGGACTGTTCCTTGAAGTGCCAGCTGACCGGACCGCCATGAAGCACAAATACGTACCCCAATGTGGAGAGACTGGTGTCATGGTTGCCAGACAAGCCGGCGTTGCAGTAGCCTGTGAGAACAGAGGGGCCGTCGGTAGACTAGCAAATGCCAAGAGTGGCACTGCCCCAAAGATAGCAAATAGAGCATGTTGTGGCAATGATGTGGTCGGGTTGATTATGGCCCTGGCTGAGAATTCCGACGGCGTAGGAGCAGTCAGGCCGTGTGGCAATGGATGTGTACGTAAGGGAACCAACCATGATGGGGTAGGCTTTGATGTCAGATGCACGGACAGGAGCTGTAGTCAGAGCAACCTTTGGTGATCGTGTGGTGGGCGACCAGTGTGGTAGGTGCAGCAGAGGCTTCCCCAAGGCCAAGCTTGTGCTACACATTGGAGATAGTTCTGCTGATGAACAGTGATGTGCCGCTGTGCCATGTCATGCCAAACCAGGATGCAGAGATAGTATGTGAGGGGACCCAGGCCGGAAATCTTGAAACGCTCCCCTTTGTCCAATCACAGGTGAACCGCCCCTGAGTGCACTTTGTTACAGCCACTGATACAACACACACAGAGCGCATTCATCACTACATCATACACATCAACACAGAGAAAGTTGCTGACTCACTGAAAGACACTTCAGCATGCAATAAGCTTCCTAGTGACAGTCCACATGGCCTCATAGAATACACATGTCTTGACTTTCACGAAGGGGAGTAACACAGGCAAGGTACCACTGCCCCTGGCAGTGGTACATACGGATCTGACAGGTCCGATGCTAGTGCCATCAATTCAGTATGTGTTAGTTTACTTCTTGATCCTCACAGATGATTACTGTTGTCTTCACTGGGCATTGATTCTCAAAACAAAAGCAGATACCAGTGTGTAATTGCTGAATGGACTTTGCTGCAGGAGAGACAGATAGCTTACTCACTGCTGAAGTTATGAACAGACAGAGTTCCTTGGTTCACTGATGATAGAACTGGGAATGAGAGAAGTAAAAAATCAGACACATCACCCTACACTCCACAAAAAAATGGAGTGTCTGAAAGATTTCACATAACGCTTGGTGATACATTGAACAGATTGCTAACTGAGTCAGGCTTGTCCTTCTGGTTCTGAGAAGAGGTGGTGCAGTACATCATCTGGATGAGGAATCTTGTTCCACAAGGCCCAATGCCCAAGTCCGTCACACCTTGGGAGCGTTGGCTCAAACAAAAGGCTGATTTGATGCCTGCAAGGATATGGGGCACAATGGCCTGTGTCTGGTTTGACCCTCCGCAATGAGAGAAAAACAATGAGTCCATTTGGTCCTTGGTGTATCTTTGTTGGGATCTCTCACACCTCCAAATCATGGCAGTTTTGGGACCCCACAAGTCACTGGTTTGTTGAAATTCAAGATTTCTCCTTCTTGGAGCACATGCCCTACAAGTTGTTGCAAAAACTGCGTTATGCCCCCTCTTTGTCCATGCCAGAACACTACCCAGAGTATGTGAGTGTGCCTATCTTCATGCCATCTCAGCCAACAAATGCGGGTCAGATTGCTCAGCCAATGTAGGACAGTGAATTGGCCAATCCCATGCAAAAACAATTGCTTTAATCTACAGACGTGGCCATCAGAGATTCCAGTGCCACTTAGGTACCCCCGGGCTTCATGCCATTGACCCCCCTGCTGAAGCAGAAAGTGCGAAAACATAATTTCCCAAATAAGTGTGGCAACCCCTGCCTGACCTGACCAGAGTTGACTCCAGAAAATTCTATCACACTGTTAAAACTGCAGTTTTGGATTACATTGTTACCAAACCACTCATCCTACCTGAGGTAAGAGGGTGCCCAGATGCCGCTCTTTGGAAAAAAGGGAATGGTTGCAAAACTGAACACATTTTTGGAACACAAGGTGTACGAGTTGGTGCCTCTGCCACCCAGCCGCAAGGCCATTAATGTTAAGTGGGTGTCCAAGCTGATAGGGAACCTCAAAGTTCTGGTTGAGAATTAAAAAGCACAAATCATGGCAGAGGGTTTCCATCAAATTCCTTGCAGGTTTCTAGAGACATATGTGCACCTGTAGGCAAGTATGGACCAGTTGTACCTTGCTTACAGCCATTTCGTTGATTTGGCCATGTAAGAGGTGATGAGGTCCATTATGGCCCCATGAACATCTTCTTTGCTATGGAAGCTGCCAAGAATTCATTCCATACCTTCTTGGAAGCTACATGGTTCGTCTGTCATCTTGACACTAGGATGCTGATGTGTCAAGCCCAGAATGCAAGTCTATTGGTGATGTAGCTGGATCAGGCCACTCCCCAAGAATGTGCCTTTGAGCTCTAGGACTGGACAGACAGCTAAAAAAGGACTTGTCTTGCATGCTTGTCAATCAACCCTTGCTTGATGCTCTCTTGCGTATTGACGACTTGAGCTCTTCTTGAGGTGTAATGCTAAGGCGTTAGTACTCTTGAAGGTGAATTGTATGCCTGATTACGTTTTGGGTGCATGACACGTGTCAACAAAGGAAGAAGGTTTTGCTGCCTCTCTGCTAGAGATGGTTAGCTCAGTAGCTAAACAAGGGTTATGGGTGCACTCCTCTGATAGAGAATTTTCATTGCACACAACCCCTAAAGTAATGAGAAGTTAGAGCACCTTCACTCTCACCAAACCTCTCTCTTTATAGGTAAATCATCAGTTGGAGGAGGATGCAACACATGTGCAATTTTCCGTCTAGGGAGCTCACATCAGCCTACATCATAAACAATTGCCTCTTCTCGCCAATAGCCAACAATGGCCTAAAAAATGGGTGCATCGGCATCAACAACAGGTGCAGCAGCTGTAGCAATTGTAGATGTAGATGTTGACCTGAGGAGGTCAACATCTACAGAAATTGTAGATGTAGATGTTGACCTGAGCCGGACGCCTCTAATCTCAAGGAGTTTTGTTGCACCGGCTTTTCCAAGGTCCAGGCTGGTGAGGGTCCAGGAAAGCTTGAGGAAAGAGCACAAAAGGGTTTTTTCATCGGCTATGACACTGTGCAAAAAGCTTCTACACTATGGGACCAAAGAGCTAAGACGGTCATCCGCAGCAAAGACATGGATTTCCACAAACGTTCTATGAGTAAGGGAGAGCTTCTCAAACTTGAGAACAGTCCAAAACAAGGAGAGTGGCTCACACTTCTTGAGGAAGGAGACAAAGCACCAGCACAATGGCATGGGCTGAGTACTACAACAGCGAGAGAAGCTGATGAAGATAAATTGGAGGATTCAGACTCCGATTCCAATATGTTTGATCCTCAAGACTGTGAAGAGGATGCCTCCTCCAGCCTCTACGTCAACAGCAATAACCAGCAGGTCTAAGAAGCAGTTCACGTCTCAAAGTTCCTCAGCAGTATTATGATGCGGACAGGGGTGAATGGACGAGCTTCAATTGTTCGTTCCTGGTTCAAGAGGAGCCAACGTCTGTCACAAAGGCACTCACGCGGCCTGACAAAGCTGAGTGAGGTGAACCAATTTCTAGTGAACTCAGCTCCATTGAGGAGAATAGGACATAGGTGCTGGTGGAAAGACCTGCCAGCACTCGCGTTATGGGATCCAAGTGGGTGCTGAAATTAAAAAGGAAACATGATGGCAAGGTAGACAAGTACAAGGCACAATTGGTAGCAAAGAGGTTCTCTCAGAGGCCTGGCATAGAGTACAGTGAGGCCTTTTCTCCCGTTGTGACGTTCGCCTCCATCCGGTCAATGCTCGCCATTCCTGCTGTTGAGAAAATGGAGGTCCACCAAAGGGACGTCAATACAGCCTTTCTTTATGGAAAACTTGAGACGGAGGTACTAATGGAGGTTCTGAAGGGGGTAGATGCTCTGGAGGGCAACGTGCAAGATTGGTGAAGGAACTCTATGGGCCAAAAGAAACGCCACAACTTTGGTACAAGAAGATGGATGCATTCATGGCCAAGCAGTCCTTCATGCATTACGACAAAGATCCTAGCATGTATGTGCATGAGAGCAACAAAGGGACTACATTGGTTGCCTTGTGCGTTCATGACCTGGTTCTATACTCTTCTTCAATGCAGCCACCAGACGATCTGAAGGGGCAGCTAAGTAGAGGGTTTGAGATGAAGGACATGGTTCCTCTTGAATTCAATCTTGGAATTGCCATCAAACTTGACAAAGCAGTAGGTGCCATTAGCCTAAACCGGACAAAGTACATTGAATCCATCCTCAAGCGATACGACATGGCAGATTGCAAGCCTGCCAGCACACCTATGAGCTCTGAGTGCAAGCTATCTTCCTCCATGTCCCCATCCAACGTAGAGGAGAAAAATGACATGCTGGACATCCCATATCAGTCTGCAGTGGACATTTTGATGTATGCCATGATTGCGACCCGACCAGATACAGCCCATACTGTTGGGCAGGTGAGCCGGTTTTTGGCCAATCCCGGTCCACTTCACTGGCAGGCTGTGAAGCGCATCATGCGCTACCTCCAGGAGACGCCGCATGTAGGGCTCCAATTTGGAGGCATTGTTGGATCCACCTCACTCCGTCTCATGTGCTACACCGATGTTGATTGGGGACGGAATATCGATGACAGAAAATCTACCTCCGGCTTTGTGTGTATGTTCAATGGAGGTGCAGTCAGTGGGGCAAGTCGAAAGTAGGAATGTGTCTCCCTGTTAACAGCTGGAGCAAAGTACATCATCTTGGCTGAGGTGTGTAAAGAGATATAGTGGCTAAAAAGCTTTCTATGTGAGATGAAGGCACCACAGGTAATGGCAAATTTTATCAAGATTGACAACATGAGTGCAATTGACATGTCCAAGAACCCCGTCCTATCCAGACGCACAAATCACATCAGGATCCACTACCACTATGCTCAAGACTTGGTCTACAAGAAGATATTAGAGATTGAGTACGTTGGTACCAAGCTGAACCAGGCTGACATGCTTACAAAGCCAGTGGACAAGGATATCCACCAGGAGGACAGGCAAGGTATCAGCATGGTAAACGCAAGTGATGACGAGTGATGATACTCATTGATGCAAGGTGCAAGGGAGAGATTTTTTGAATTTTTTTGCCCCTTTTTCAGTGTTGTACAAAGGATGAGGATTGCTCTGTCCCTTGTGGAGTTATGACCCGTTGATCCGGTGTGGTGTGAGT
This sequence comes from Penium margaritaceum, assembly GCA_023375785.1. Classification (NCBI taxonomy): domain Eukaryota; kingdom Viridiplantae; phylum Streptophyta; class Zygnematophyceae; order Desmidiales; family Peniaceae; genus Penium; species Penium margaritaceum. The sequence goes on along the minus strand of SZWC01012410.1, from coordinate 60,835 downwards.
CAACTTTTCTCTGTCTCATGTGAGATATGACCTATGAGTACACCATATGGGTGAATGGTTAGCTTAGCCATTTTGTTGAATTGGCCAAGTGAGAGGTCATGAGATCGATCATGGCCCCATACACATCTTGTTTTTTATGGAAGCTTCCAAGAAAGAAATTCCATAGCTTCTTGGAAGCTACATGGTTGGTCTGTCACCTTGACACTAGGATGCTGATGTGTCAAGCGCATAGGGCAAGTCTATTGGTGATGCGGCTGGGTTAGGCCACTCCCCAAGAAAGTGGTTTTGAGTTCTAGGACGAGACAGACAGATATGAAAGGACTTGTCTTGCATTCTTATCAATCAACCCTTGCTTGATGCTCTCTTGCGTATTGACAACTTCAGCTCTTCATGAGATGTAAAGCTAAGGCGTTCGGAATCTTGAAGGTGAAGGGTATGCCTGATTTAGTTTGGGGTGCATGGCACGCGTCAACAAAACAAGAAGGTGTAAAAAGCTTTGTGAGCTTTTTTGGTTTTACGGCTTCTCTGCTAGAGGTGGTTAGCTCTGGAGCTAACACTTTGAATGTTACAAGTGGGAAGTCTTGGCGTTGACTTATTGTCCAGTGGAACCTAGAGGTTGGTGGTCAAAGACAACCATTGGACTCGTAGGAGAAGCTAGATGCTAAGGTGCTCACCTCGGGCTACGGAGCAGGTGGGTGGGCCATAGCCACAAGAGATGTAGGCTCACAGGGAAGGGCAGAAGGTGTAGGAGAATCATGTACAAGAGTTTGTCCGCACGTAGGAGAAGCAAGTGCAGGAACATGACCAGGTGTGAGTGAAGATACTGGCACTGTCACGAGATCAGGTGTGCTAGAGGGAACTGGCACTGGCTGAGAGCAGGAGTGCCGGAGGGGGTTGACACTTGCACAAGAGCAGGTGTGCTAGAGGGAACCAACGAGGGCACTTGACACACAGCCAAGATCCCAGAGACTGGACTGGAGGAGACGAGTTCCGGAGGGACACATGCACAGGTCTAGACTCCTCCATCCACAGAGAAGCCACACAAGGGGGAACAAGGTCGGCAGCCAGTGACCAATTTTTGGAGAGGTTGCGGTAGGTGAGAGCCTTTAAGTGGAGAGCGGCTTGTGACTCGACGATGCTATGGCAAGTAGGGTCCTAAAAGCGCCATACCTTTGACTATGTGGAAACACCAAGGAAGGCAGAGATGCAACCCCGAGGCAAGGTCTTGAATCTCTGCTAGCTCTCGGTGTAATAGACGTTGCCCAGGGATTCCGAGAAGCGAGCAGAATGGAGGTCGTTGCAATTTTCAAATCACAGCTAGTATGACATGACATGGTTTGGGAGAGGACTGTGTGGCAGATGGTTTGAGACCCACGTCACGTAGAATAATCCCTCAAAGGCAGATGAACACAGAAGAACACAATAAGACCGCATGGCATGGACGGCACCATCCAAAGTCCGGTTGTAGTGCTTGAACACACCATTCTGTTGTGGTGTAGCAGGGGCAAACATTTGGTGAAAACACCATGCTCGGCATGCCCAAGAAATCACCACCATGATCCGAGTGGAACATGTGAAGGGTATGATGAGACTGGCGTTCAGCCATCATGTGCCACAAGCATACCCCTTGGGTAAGATCACTCTTGTGGCGGAGGCTCTAGACGCATCGTATCAGAGTGAAGTCATCAGGCAAGGTAAGAACATGTCACCCCCAATCTGAGAGAGACTCATTATCGAGTGGAGTAAGAAGGTCTACCTAAACCAATTCCAGCAGGTGTAATGTCCGAGAAGTGGAGTCAGAAAAAGTGCAATCATGCATTTTACTCTGAGTTACAAAAATTCAATCGGTCTTAGATAGCTTCTGAGAGGAAGCTGTGCAAAGACTGAGTTCAAAATGAGTCTGAATGAGCTTCGATACATTGCTCAAGCTCACATGACAGACACAACAATGTAGTAAATTTCACTGTTGTGGAGAGAGAACAATTGTGACAAAAACATATGTTGAAGTAGAGGAGGGAAAAGAATTAGAGGGATTGCAACACAACACATGAAACAAGTCATTGAAAACTAAGGAAAAAATAATAGTGGCACGCAAATCAAGAGTAATCACAGTGTCAGAGTCAATAGAGTGCTTAACAGAGAGACTCATTTAGGGGCAAGTGTGAACAAAGAGCAGGCTGAGCTAAAGAGAAAGGATAAAGAGATCATTGGACATGTACAAGGGACTACACAGACCATGAAAAACACCATCCCAATGCCATGGACAGGCAACGACCAAAACGATCCTGTGCAAACAGACCAAATGTACACAAAGGGATTGAGCATCACGAAGTCAACACAACAACAGGTCATGTGATGTGTGGCACCAGAGTTGATAATCGAGGTGCCACTTGTCTCATTGTTGAAGATTTGCCCCTCTCCATGCCCAAGTGTGGCGCCGGGAGGCACCGACGAGCCGCCAGAGAGAGGAAAATCCTCGTCGACGGATCTGGCGACTTGAGGATTGCTCGAATCCTAAAATGGAGGATTGCTCCTAAAAGTTGACAAGTTGCTGAATCCGGTGGAAGTTGTTTCACGGGAAAAGTAACGAGGGGGATATGGGCTTACAAAGTTGGGGTGTGCGCGGCAGTTCTGGGAGCCGGCCGCGGTTCAACTTCCGGTGAATGATTGACCGGAACGAGTAACAAAATGCCATCTGGGGATTTTGCTCCAGAAGGACTGCCGAGGCGTCCGGTGGATGATCCGCCAGATTTCAGGAGTGCAGTTTGTTACTGAGGGACTTAGCCAAGATCCTGGCTCGGAGTCCGAAACTCAGTAGTACAGTTTGTTACTCGGGGACTTAATCAAAATTCCGACTGGAAGTCAGCGAACAGGTTTCGACCCACATCGATCCCCATCACCAAACTCGATGATTAACTCATCGAAACAGACCCCAAAGGCGCAAGGGGCGCCGCCACTACGCATAGGGACATCTGTGCCTCCGGAATGGCATTTTTGATGGGTCCTTGATGTGTGAAGGCGCCTCGGCGGGCGACATGGTGCGCGCCGCCAAGTGAGCGGCTGATTTGGGGTGCTGCGCTTCGACTGACGTAGCGGGAGCTACGGTTATCCAAATTGCACACGGTTTGGTGCGATGGAGAGCTCATGACTAGCCCTACAAATGGTCAGATCATGTCCATGTTCAAAAAATGAACAATTGCGTTATTCCCTTCGCAAAATTGACTGTCTTGCAAATGCCTTCGACTCCCAGAAACATAGCGTGAGGCGACCAGAAAGCTCACACTTAGACTCAGAACCACCCACAAATCATAGCCGTGAACACACAGTAGACCCGTCGGGCCACGTTGGAACTGCCTCCACCCGGGGGCTGTTTTCTGACACTCATGACCTGTCATCGGCACAAAGCAATAGGCCAAAGAGAACTCTGCCTCTACTAGAAGGTCAAAATAGGGCAAAGAACAACAAAGAGCACAAATCTGTGATTCCTCAAGCCAGCCACTATTGTGAGCTCCATCCTCATCACATGCCGGCTTAGTTCCCCCACTGGCATTACAACAGGAAACAAACATAGCAAGAAAATTTGTATGTGGGCCACCCGGCCATGACAAAAGACTCACAATTTCCTCTGTGTAAAGAGCGAGTACCTGGAAAAGCTCTACAATCGTGCGATCCCAAGGGTCCTGATCACCGCTGTTGCTTGGTAAAGCAATGGTGTCTATTGGTTTTTTCTTTGTGACGCCGCCTATGTGTGAGTTGCGGGAGGACATGTGCTACGTGTGTACCACCTAGAGGACACACAAGTTCTTGGTCCAGTTGACGGGCTCCTTGCACTACGCGTAGCAGTGAGCACCTCAATAGTTGTAGCAATGGACACAGCCTCCACTACCACTGCTTGCTGGCTGTTGCTACTGCCACTTGCCGCATCTCTTTTTCCTCTTCTTTCCCTGCATGGTAACGGCAACGCCTTCAGCTCAGATAGGTGGAGAAGACGGAGAGGAAGAGGAAATGTAGGAGGAAGAGTAGAGGGTGAGAGGCATCATTGGGTATGTATTCTTCATTGTATCTAATGGGGCTTACCTGATGTGCATGAGTATCCTCCTTGGCTACCTTTCATTGCAGATAGTACAACTGAGCCCAAGGAAGCAGCTCAAGGGACTCCGAGAGCTTGATGAGGGTATGACAACTCAAGTAAGTGAAGAGGTTGGTGTACTCTATGCGTACACCAAGCATGATGGCGTGGACCATCTACAGCTGGGGCCCCTCGTTCCTTTTTCAAGCTGATGTTAAACGCATATCACGCCGTGCCAGTATGCTTTTGTCAACTCCGATGCTTTTTGGCACACAGAGAGGAACTCCCTAACACGGGCAGCCCTCCTTGCATTCGTCTTAACAGCAAGCAAGCTCAGGGCCAACACGTATGCATCTTCCCAGTATTACAGTCATCACTACCTTCTCCACTTTTTCTCCAATTTTGGATATGTGTTTTTTGTGACACCGAAGCCTTCTTCGATTGAGAGGGCACTTTCTGTGAGCTCTTTGCTCCTATTCACCACAGTAATGGGGTTGCACAATGTTTGAACCATACCTTCATGGAGGGTGTCTGTACCATGATGGCCGAGGCTTACTTCCTTGAGTGTGGGTGGAGTTTGTGGTCAAAGGCAACACGCTACCACACATGGGTTTGGAAACGGATTCCACATGAGCCCCGTTTCCCTAACACAACACCATTTGAGCCCTTCTTTGGTCAATGAGCTGACCTCAGCCAGGCCGTGGTGCGGGGGTGCCACGGTTACAATCTATCTCACCCGCCGCCCGGTAAACTCAATCTACCCGGACGTCTCTGTGTCAATCTTGAAGTCGTTTTGTGCTCTTTCCCACATCAGTTTTTGGTTACAATCACACATGGCATTGTCAAAGCATGTCGTGCTGGTTTCTTCAAGCTACTGACTTACAATACATTTCACAGTAACCATTGTGTCCCCCCTCCAACCTTAGCTATTGCCTACTCCACTAATGGTCTCATTTGTGCTGGATCACTACCAGCCACACACCCTCTCCTAGTGCCTCCCATCTCTTGTCTTCTGCCCCCTGTGACCACCACTGGATTTTCTTCCTTTTATCTTCCTCTTTCTTCCCTCTCCAGTCCTCTTGCTTCCCCGTCCGTCATGCCCCCTCTACCTTTCCATCTGCCTCATGTCACCCTGCCATTTTCCTCCCCTTTCATACCCACTATTCCTACCCCCTCGCATCCCTTCCTCCCCCTCTCGCCCCTCCAGACCACGACCTCCTTGCCCCCAGTGCCACTGTTCCCATCTCCTCCTTCACTTCCTTCCCCTCCGTTCCTTCCCCCTTTGGCTTTCCTCCTTCCCCTTCCCCCGTGCCTCTTGCTCAGCCCCTTTCCCAGACATCTGGCTCACCCCGTACACTTGATCCCACTCCTTTTCCAGACCCCGTTCTCCCCTCCATTGAATTTTTCCCCAGGGATCACCTTCCATTTCCTCTCTTCTCAGATGGTCACGTGGGGAATCTCGTCCTCATTGCTGCACCTTCCCCCCCCCCTCCCAACCTGTCGCTAGCCTCTCCCAGCCCCTCACCCCTCTCTCCTCTCCTCAGTTTCCTTCCCCATGAGACCCTCTCCCCCCTTCTAGTTCCCCCCCCCCCCATACTCTCCCTCACCCCTCGCTCACCATCCTGCTACCTCTCTCCCTCACCGCACGCTTGTGATCCAATCTCACAGCATGGT
>SZWC01012410.1:28575-48747 GCA_023375785.1 Penium margaritaceum | reverse complement strand
GTTTCTAGAAGGCCAGGTGAGGGTCCAGGAAGGTGGCACACCTTCTAGAAGGGGTGACTTGTCCTACAAGGCATGTAGAGGTGTCTTGGTCTTCTGGACACCTTCCCTCCTACTAGAAGCAAGCTGAGGAATCTAGGAAGGGGCAGAAGCTTCTAAAGGAGGGAAGGGATGCCTTCCTAGGTGGGAAAAAGGACAGCCTACCAATAGACACTCTAGAAGCCATAGAAGCTGCTAGGAAGCTTCAAGTCTGGCATGCTTTGGTGTTGTGGAAAGCTTAGGTCAGTGGCTATAAAATGCCACTGCTTTTGATCCTTGATTAAGTGTTCATTCCCACTTAATTGAGGCCAAAACTATTGCCTCACTCTCTGACCAGTTTTCTTCCATCCTTGGAACCAGTTGCCTCCATAGTTTCAGTCTCTCTAAAAGCAGTTCGTGGTGTGAACCAGCCACTGCTAGGGACCCTCCGGGGTGCACACTCATCCTCAACCAACAAAGGGTTACAGGCCCACACCTCTAAGGGGTTCAAAGCCAGCTTGATTTCACGCTTCCAACAGCAAGGCATGGTAACCAGCGAACAAGAGAGCAGCCGCGCTGCCCTTAAGTTTGATGGGACAGGCTTTGCCTTGTGGAGGTGGCAGTTTGAGGTCTTCCTGGACAACAAGGGACTGCTTGAGCTCGTAAAAGGTGATGAGAGTGCTCCGCCGGAGACTGCAATGGCTGAGGTGAAGGAGGCATACAAGAAGCGCAACAAAAAGGCGTTGGCGCTCCATGTATCTGCGTTATGCCCACCACAACTTGGGCACATCCAAGGATGTACCCTTGCCGCAGACGCATGGACAAAACTCTGCTCCATCTACCCGTGAAGCAACCTTGCCAATCAGCTCTTTATCTTCAAACGGCTCGTCACCCTCCGAGCCAACGAGGGCGACAACATCATTGAGATCATGCAGCAAATTGGGTCGCTCGCAGGGGAGTGTGTAGCTATTGGTTGGGAGATGGACTCTCAGTTGCAAGCTATGATCCTCCTTTTGGCCTTGCCGGACAGTTGGAGTCCCATGATTAGAGTCCTTGGTGGCTGGCCTTCTGACGAGCTGAAGTACCCGAAGGTTGCTGAGTACGTGCGCAATGAGTGGATGCGACGTGGCGGTCCAGAGAGTGTAGCGGCATCAAGTTCAGCTTACACGGTTCATCCTCAAAGTGGAGGCCGAGGCGACAAGTGGAAGGGTGCCAAACAGGTCACCAAGAATGGTGACAAGAAGGGGGTTGCTTCAACTGCGGCAAGGAGGGCCACTATGCACGCAACTGTCCCAAGAAGAAAACAGATCGGTCGCAACGGGGCGGGAAGAAAGATGAGCACGCCCTTATGGCGTACAACTCCACCAACTTGAAGGATCCGGGAGTTGCCCTCATTGACTCTGGATCAGGCCGCCACACGCAATGCAACAGGGCGGCATTTGTCACCTACGGCGCCTCAGAGAGACGCATGACAGTGGCCAATGGAAAAACACAGGTGACCACCAGTGAGGGTAACGTCTGCATTGAGTCAATTGTGGATGGAAAACCTGTCACTAGCACAATCTACAATGTGCTACATATTCCCAACATTGGGGCAAACCTGCTCTCCGTCAGCCGCCTTACCGACAAGGGACTTGAGGTGCTCTTTGCAAAGAAGGAGGCCGTCATCCGCAAGGAGGGCAAAGGTGAGGTGATTGCGCATGCCAAGAGGGAGAACGACTTGTACCTGCTACACGCAAAGATCCTCAGCAGCCGGGTGGGGTCCAACGCCACTAATATTGCAACAAAGGATGGAGGAGACCTGGACCTATGGCACCGCCGACTCTGCCACATTTCTCCATTGATAGTGAAGGAGATGGCTAAGAGGGAAGTGGTGCGGGGTCTCCAAATGAGCGGCCTTGATGGATCTAAGGAGACCGTGTGTGATCCATGCATCATTGGCAAATCAACTCTCCAGCCGTTTTTCGCCAAGGGGACGCGTGCATTGGCAAAACTGGCCGTGGTACACACAGATGTGTATGGACCGCTTTAGAGCTCCATCGGCGGAGCTCGCTACTTCCTCACCTTCATCGATGACCACAGCCGGAAACTCTACCTCTACCCAATGAAGCGGAAGAGTGAGGTCCTTGCGTGCATGCAAGAGTTTGTGGCACATGTGGAGCGGTAAACAGAGTTGAAGGTGAAGGCGTTCCGGAGTGACAATGGCGGTGAATATGCGAGGTGCCTTGGGTGGATGAAGAGCAAGGGGATTGAGTGGCAGAAAACAACTCCACACTCCCCACAACAGAATGGCGTTGCAGAGTGAGCGTATTGCACAATCATTAACATGGTGTGATCCATGTTGAGCGACTCTGGCCTTGCACAACGGCATTGGGCGGAGGCGGCAAGGACAGTAGCGTATAGCATAAATCTCATGCCGACCAAGCCACTGAAGAACAAGGAGAGCAAGGCGTGGAAGACGCCACAAGAGGTGTGGAGTGGGAGGAAGCCGGCGGTGGGTCACCTCCGCACGTTTGGTTGTGTTGCACATGCAATGGTGCAGGCACGTGAGGGACGAAGCAAGCTCGACCCGTGTACCCGCCGGTGTACATTCCTTGGATACGAGAGCGCAAGCAAGGCGTACCAGCTCTTTGACCCAATGAGGCAGCAGATTGTGCGGAGTCGCGAAGTCACGTTTGACAAGAAAAGCCATTGGAACGACAAGGAGGCAGGTGTCTCCAAGAGGGAGGAGTGGATGCCACTCCTTGAGGGGGAGACGCCGGAGTACGTGAATGAGGGTGACGTCCTTGCAACAGCACCAGCCGGAGAGGATCGCCCGAGGGATGGGCGACTGGCAGAATTTGTTTCGGCCAGTTTGGATGAAGAATCCAAAGCACCGGAGATGGATGTGGAGGAGGGGAGTCGACCAATGTCTCCAAGGTCTCCAAGAGAGGGGGAGCAGGCGGTTGGAGAGGATAGCGCCAAACGTTGACCTCAACAACAACAACTGCCTCAAGAGCCCTGCACGTGCAGCCGTGTGCAAAGAAAGACTAAAAGGTACCATGCCGACAAGGGCATATGGACTGGGTTCGCACCAGTCTTCTTCATGCAAGAGGAGCATAACGGAGGCACTGCACGAGAAGGATGGAGCAGAGTGGGAGGGAGCAATAAAATGTAAGCTTGCCTCCCGGGAGGAGAAAGGCTCCTCAGTTGAAGGTTGAGCATGGAAGACTGCTATGGGTGATGCGCAAGGGGGAGATTCTTGGAGTAATGCTCCTCACCATGGCAGGAGTGACTCCAAAAAGGAACACCAAAAAGACAAGCCAAGGTGGCTTAGTGGTTAATGGTGTCCACCTCTAGAGGCAAGGGCCCGGGTTCAAGTCCCACAAGATGAAATTCTGCCCTGCCTCAAGGGAGGTGGAAAATGGATACCAAGAAGCTAGCTCAACCTCGAGAGTTCCTCTTTAAGTTTCAAGAAGGCCAGGTGAGGGTCCAGGAAGTTGGCACACCTTCTAGAAGGGCTGACTTGTCCTACAAGGCATGTAGAGGTGTCTAGGTCTTCTGGACACCTTCCCTCCTACTAGAAGCAAGCTGAGGAATCTAGGAAGGGGCAGAAGCTTCTAGAGGAGGGAAGGGATGCCTTCCTAGGTGGGAAAAATGACAGCCTACCAATAGACACTCTAGAAGCCATAGAATCTGCTAGGAAGCTTCAAGTCTGGCATGCTTTGGTGTTCAGGATAGCTTAGATCAGTGGCTATAAAACTCCACTGCTTCTGAACCTTGATAAAGTGTTCATTCCCAGTCATTTTAGGCCAAAACTATTGCCTCACTCTCTGACCAGTTTTCTGCCATCCTTGGAACCAGTTGCCTCCATAGTTTCAGTCTCTCCAAAAGCAGTTGGTGGTGTGAACCAGCCACTGCTAGGGACCCTCCAGGGTGCACACTCACCCTCACGCCAACACGAAAGACGTGGCCTAGGTGCTGAAGGGGTACAACATGGAGGACTGCAAACCAGTTGGTAGTCCGGTTTCCATGACTTGTAAACTGAATGCGGCAATGGCGCTGTAAACAAAAGAAGAGCGGGAGGATACGGCAGGGGTGCCCTACCAATCGGTAGTGCGCAGCGTCATGTATGCCATGGTGGCGACTCGACCTGACCTGGCCTATGCGGTGGGTCAAGTGAGCAGGTACGTGGCCGGTCTAAGGCCACAACACTTGCAGGTAGTTAAGCGCATCCTCGGCTACCTTTGGGCAATGCAGCACGTGGGCCTGAGGTTCGATGGCAAGGGGCAAGCAGACCCTTTGCTTCTGGTCTGCTACACAGATGCGCACTACGCTGGCGATCTTGAAAAGCGGAAGTCCACATCTGGCTACGTGTTCTTCCTTGCTGGTGCACCGGTCGCGTGGTGAAGCAGAAAGCAAGACTGGGTTGCCACCTCTAGAGTGGAAGCAAAGTGCATCGCGCTCGCCATGGCAGTCAAAGAGGCGGTGTGGCTCCCCAGATTGCTGGGGGAGCTAGGCGTGCCACAACAGGAGCATACGCTCATGCAAGAGGAAAACACTGGCTCAATCTTGCTAACCAACAACCCAACGCAGCACAGGAGGACAAAGCACATTGACGTGCATTATCACTACGCACAAGACATGGTTGAAAAGGGGCAGGTGGTGCTGCAGCAGTACAACACTGCAGCGCCCACAACATGCTTGCGGATTGCTTGGCCAAAGCGCAACCCGTCGACTGGCATGCATTGAGCGTGGCCAGACTTGGGATCACCAGCTATGATGGGCTGGAGGGTGCATAGGAAGATGAGTGAGAGCAAGCGGGAGCAGCGGGCATGGCACGTGCAAGGGGGAGAATGTTGAGTATTGTCCCTCTGCATGCCCAAGTGTGGCGCCGGGAGGCGCCGACGAGCCGTGAGAGAGAGAAAATTCTTCTTTGATGGATGTGGAAACGCGATTATTGCTTGCACGTTAAAATGGAGGCCCACTCCTAAAAGTTGACGAGTGCTTGAGTCCGGTGGAAGTTGTTTCACCGCAATCGAACTAGTAACGAGGGAGATATGGGCTCCCAAAGTTAGGGTGCGCATGGCGGCTCTTGGAGCCGGCCGCAGTTCGACTTCCGGTGAATTATTGACCGGAACGAGTAACAAAATGCCATCCGGGGATTTTGTTCCGGAAGATCCGCCAAGGCATCCGGTGGATGATCCGCCGGATTCCAGGAGTGCACTTTGTTACTGAGGGACTTATCCAAAATTCCGACTGGAGGTCCGCGAACAAGTCTCAACCCACATGAATCCCCGTCACCAAACTCGATGATTAACTCATCGAAACAGACCCCAAAGGCGCGAGAGGCACCGCCACTACATGTAGGGACATCTGCGCCTCTAGCATGGCGTTTTGATGGGTCCTTGATGTGTGAGGGCACCTTGGCAGGCGATGTGGTTCGCGCCGCGGACTCAGCGGCTGATTTGGGGTGCTGCGCTTTGGCTGATGTAGCGGTAGCTACGGTGATCCAAATTGTGCACAGTTTGGTGCATTGGAGAGCTCATGAATAGCCCTACAAATGTTTAGATCATGTCCATGTTCAACAACTAATGCATAATTGCGTTATTCCCTTTGCAAAAGTCACTGTCTCGCAACTATCTTCAACTCCCAGAAACATAGCGTAAGGGGACCAAAAAGTGCACGCTTTGACTCAGAATCACCAGCACAAAACATAGCCGTGAGCACAGAAGACCCGTCGGGCCACATTGGAACTGCAACCCAGTTTCTGACACCTTTTCCTATGGCCGCCTTGAGGAGGAGCTCCACATGATGTAGCCTCTTGCTTTCCCCAATGAATCCAAGAAGGCATGCTGCCTTTGCCGTGTATTGTATGGTCTCTGTCAGTCTGATTGTTCCCCTTTTGTCGGCAGCTTGTCCATGGTGTCCGCCTTCATTCTCGTGTATGTCGACGACCTTCTCATCAACTCGACAACCTCCTCTATAATTGTTGTGGCAAAGATTCTTCTCTCCTCAGCCTACCACATGAATGATCTTGGTCTCGTGACCATGTTTCTTTGGATGCAGCTTGACTAGTGCCCTAGTTATCTCCTTGTTTGCTAGGAGAAACATGTACAGACCCTTGCTGACCGGTTCTTGTCTGTCGTTGACCCATTGCAAACACTCTCCGCTGCCTCGTCTCCAATGCCACCAAGCACCTAGCTTGCTCTTCGTGTGGCTCACAACACCTCGTTTGGTACCCCTGAGTCCATCGTTGTCTTCCTGTCTATTTTCGACGTGCTTACAGACCTGGTCGGCACCACCCTTCTCGACATCACGTTTGTGGTAAATGTCCTTGCTCAGTACGCTCGTGAGCCTCGCATAGCACACCTCCATGCTGTCACGCATGTCACACACTACGTCCTTTGGTCTGCCTGGGCTGGTCTTGTCTTCCTAACTGCTTCTTGTGTACCCTTCCTTAAGGGATACGCAAACAATAGCTATGCCCGCAAACTGGATGCTCACACTCATAGTGGCCTCTCCTTTTCTTCTTGGAGCCACAGTTGTCTCCTGGTGTAGAGAAAGGCAGGTTTGCATTTCTCATAGAACTAGTGAGACAGAGTACTTGGCCGTGGGTGGCGCCACCACCAAGGCAGTTTTTCTTCACCGCCTCCTTGGAAAGATCTCTTTGCCAACACCACCTGTGCCCCTCAGTGAGAGTGTTCTAGCTATTTCTTGGAATGCTGGTGCACTTCACTCCCATACAAAGCACATCAACATCGAGCAGTACTACGTATGTGACGTTGTTGCCACTGGAGACATCTCTTTGAATTATTGTAGCTGAGTTCCTGCTTTCTGACTTCCTCATGAAGGCCTTGCACCAGCCTGCATTTGCCTCAAGCATTGCCACCGCCGGTCTTGGCAACCTTCTTCCTACTTACTGGTCCCTCTCTCTCCCCTTGTGCTTCCTCTCCTCCACTACTCCTTGTCAGCATTGTGTGGTCACCTTCTTGATGGTTGCCTCATTGACAGTGCCCTATTCTGTGTCACACACTTTGACGTGACACCAACATGTTCCGCTGTCACATTCACCGCAGTTGTGTGGTCCCCTTCCCGCCCTTTTCCTTTTTCTTTGCACTTGTCTACTTTGTGCTTTGCTCTTCCTTAATAAAGATATCAGGAGTGAGGCTCGTAAAGTGCGGCCCAATAGGGGACTGGCTCGCACTCACTTTCCTCGGTTTTTCAATTCCATCTTTTATTCTAACTATTTCTTTGATCTCCTCACAACCTAACTCATCAGCTTGCCTCCCCCTCATAGTTCTTGAGATCTCCTACCCCCCTCTCAACTCTCAAGAGTCTGGCTTGCCTACATGACTAAGTGTCATACGACTCCCTCACAAACAATGAGACCTTGCTCTCTGGTCACTCCCTCCCTTCATCCTCCACTCCTGTCATCACCATCTCTCTCTCTCTCTCTCTCTCTCTCTCTCCCTCTCTCTCTCTCTCTCTCTCTCTCTCTCTCTCTCTCTCTCTCTCTCTCTCTCTCTCTCTCTCTCTCTCTCTCTCTCTCTCTCTCTCTCTCTCTCTCCCTCTCCCTCTCTGTCTTGTGCAGTTAATCCGTCCCTGTTCAATAAATCATGCACAAATCCTGAAAATACGGAGCATATGGCAGAAACTGGGGAACGAATGGCCTTCCTTGTGACAGCTTATTACTCCTTTCATGACAAAGGAATACTAAGCTTCTTTCCTAACCGCCATAGACAATGCAAGCCTCATGCATACACGCCTTTTTGGATGATTCTGCTTCTCAATGAGTTGATCAGAAGAAAAGGCAAGTACCCCTAACTTTGTCTGACCATACTTAAAGCACCCCCACTTTTGTTGTCATTACATCTGCTTCCCTATTTCAAAATGTATTCTACTTCTCTGTTATGAAGTTAATACATTACCCAATCCCGCTATTTCTTATCTTCTGAAGTTGGTTGTAGCATTCAAGAATGTTCCCCACTTTGTAAGTTACCAAGAAGAGGGGGATTTGAGTTTTTAAACATGTATTCTCCAAGGCCACCCAGAAGTGTACTCTAGGAGGAGAGCTTAGTAAGCATCCATTCTTTAACCATCTCCTGTTAATCAATGAAAGCAACCCCATATAAATGATGTTTTCCTTTGGATCATCAATTACTTTCAAAAGTGTGAGTTACAAAGCAGTCATAGCCATCAAGTTGTATCATGAATCAGGACCATTTTCACTGCTATTCATTGTTTTCTAATGTTTTAAAGTTTTACCATCGGTCAGAAGGGGCAACATGAAATGTTGACAAGTGTTGGATGGTCTTCGGGAGTACCAAGCTGCATCCCAGTCTGCCGCCGCTCTTCTCAGCCCATTGTTCCTGACGTCCTCCTTCGCATCCTCCCGCCCCCAACTGCCCATTCTCTTTCTGTCCAGGCCCACGCCGTCGGGGGCGGCGGTCACCCGCCTTTCTACTCAAACTGCTACGCTGTCGGTCATCGCCATGACGCATGTCCCCTGCCTCCGTTCCCCAACCTTCGCGAGCGGATTGCTTGCCAGCGTGCTCTTCATCGTGGCCGTGCTCTGAGTGCTCCTCCTGTCCTGCCTCTCATTGGGCCCCTCAGCGCCGCTCCTGTCATCCCACCTGGCGGCCCCACACCACTTGCCACTGCTGATGTTCCTCTCACTGAGGATGTACTTGTCGCCTTTACTTGCCGAGTTCTCAACAGGTAGGGGTACGCTATCAAGCAGACACTGTCTGCTTGATGTCCCCTGCAGGTAGATTTTCCCTGTCCTTTGTTCTCTATGCTCTTGCCCTTGACTTCTCCCTCCTCTCTGTCCACGTTCTCTACCTACTTAGGCTTGTTAGAAAGTTGTGATGATTTTTTTTCATGCATGAGTCAAACCAGCCATTCGCTCTCTCTACACAACTTTTCATGCTTCTGTGTTTTTGTCTCTACAACCTGAAACTTGTCTCTCACATACGATTGGCCCTGCCTTCTGGCTCTTATTGAGCGTTATCACCTCTCTGAGGACTGCATAAGCTTCATCACCTACTGCATGCTGTTCTTCTCCGAGAATGTTGTACTCGTGCTCCTAGGAGTGTGTCGCCACGCACCAGCATGTTGCAACCTCTCGTGTTCACCACACCCATCTCGCCCCACAATTCAGTGATACTTCATTGACTCCTCAGTTACTGCACCGTAAGGTGCAGCATGTAGCGCTAGAGGTTTCCTACCACCTCTCTTGACATTTCCCAGTGGTGTTGCCTGGAGTTTTTCCTGAGCTGCTTGTGCGGTCGAGTGTCTTGAGGTCATCGCATGTATCCTGTTCCTCAATTCACCACTGCATCCCCGCCCACTCAATGTCTGCACCGTTAACTACGGCACATAGTGCTAGGTGTGCCAAACCACATGAGAATTCTAACCGGAGCTCCCTGGAGTGAGTCGACAGGTGCCAAACCAGTGCGACATCCTGAGTTACGCCTCCATGGAGCGTGTCTCACATGCCCTGCCCCACAATTCACTGTTTCCTCCCTTCCTTCTCAATTTCCATGCCATGAACTACAACAACCCGTTGCGCTAGGTTTTTTGTACTGCCAGGCACCTGCGCGGTATGCCATCCCATGGTCACCGTACATGTCCTTCACCACTGCATCCCTGCCTACTCAATTGGCTTGCAGTAATCCACATCATGTAGCATCAAACATGTAGCGTCACACCCTTTTTTTCCCTCGTGTGATTTTACACTGGTGCTTCCTCAAGTGTGTGGATAGGCGCCAACATAGTGTGACATCCTTTGGTCACCCCAAGCGTCTTGTCCCACAATTCACTGCCTCTCTACCCACTCAATCGGCGTACCGGAAAGTGTTGCAATAGCACTAGGTGACCCTACCTCACTGTCTCTCTTCCCCGTGAAAATCCTCATCAGTGCTCCCCCGAGTGTGTCGCAAGGTACCAGCGCTTCCAGTTTCCCTTCATCATTGCACGGGTCCTGCCTCATATTTCACCGCCGCCTCCTTGCCCACTCAACTTTTGTGCCCTAAACCAGAGCGTGTAGCACTAAGTGTGCCCTACCGCACAATGTGTTTTTCCCGAGAGAATTTCTACTGGTGCCCCCTTGGGTGCATGGCCATGCGCTAGCGTGGTGTGGCGTCCTGTGGTCACTGCACACGTCCTGCTCCACAACTCACTGTCGCCTCTTTCCCCACTCAATGTCCACGTCATGGACCAAAGTGTGTAGCTTTGGGTGTGCCCTACCGCACGATGTGTTTAGGCATAAATTTCCAATCAATGCTCCCAAGAGTGCGTCCCCAGGTGCCTGTAAGGTGTCGCGTCTCATTGTCATTGTAACCCACATGCCCCGTAATTCACTACTGCCTTTGTGCACGAGTGTGGTGCGGCGTGCCGTGGTACCTGCACGCATCCCACCCCACAGTTCAGTGCTTCCCTAAATGTCATGCTATCAACCACAGCACATAACGCTTGGACGCCCTACCGCACGGTGTGTTGCTCTTGAGACCATTCCCACCAGTGCTCTCGGGAGTGCATCCCCAGGTGCCAGTGAGGTGCTGCGTCTTATGATCATCGCACGCCACCTGCCCACAATTCACCACCGCCTCTGTGCCCAGACAATTGCTGTGCCCTGAACCAGGATGGGTAGGTTTAGGCGTGCCGTACTGTGGATTCTGTTTATCCTGTAAAGCCTCCCATCGGTGCTTTGTGGAGTATATCTGTTGGCGCCAGCACAGTGTGGCATCACGTGGTCACAACATGGGTCTTGCCCCATAATTCACTGCCGCCTCCTTGCCAAATCAAACATCATTCCGGAACCACGGCGCGTAGTGTTAGGATAGCTTTGCCACACGTTCTTTATCCTTCATGAAAGTTTCCATCAGTGCTTCGTGCATTGTCAGGTACTAGCACGGTGCAGCGTCCGGTGTCACTGCATGTATCTCACCCCACAATCCACTGCCACCTCTTTGCCCACTCAATTCTTGCACAATACACCACAGCATGTAGCACTAGGCATACCCTACCGCACGATGTGTTCTCCCCTGTGAAAAATCCCACCGGTCCTCCTTGGATTGTGCCGCCACTAAATCCTCACTTTGTTATGTATGGAATAGGCACATGTTTCTTTGTTGTGTTCATGATGACAATAGCTTGAAAGCTTGGATGGTGTTCCTTATAGGGTACCATCTACATTGTCATCACATTCCATACACCCTCAATATCTGCTACAGACTGTCCTTCATTTCCCAAGCAGCCTCAACTCTCAACAATGTTCATAATGTGGGCGGTTACGACTTGTCCATTTTGTACTAAGCAGGATCCAGAATGTTTCGTGCATTGCATTTACAAAGACACCCATTCTGGCCTCGATGCTTTGATCCTAACATGGTGACGAACCATTTCCTGATGACATATGTTATACGGGTAGTATGCACCTTGCACGGCTTTCTGGCGGTACAGCATATTCAAATAAAATTGATACAATTTTTTTCCAAGAACATGCAGGAATGCAGCATGCACCTGGCATTATCATGACATTAATGCTGACTACCTGAGATCCGGCCGACCTGCCACGGGGCCAAAGCAATGTGGCAGATGTTTGCATCCTTGCACAGTGGAACAATGCCCTCTGCTCAAACTAATTTTGCATTGCTTTTTGCATAATGTCCAGACTTACGCCAAAGCACTCGCTGACAGCACATTGGTGGTACGTTCTACAAACAAGCATGCTGAAAGAGGTTAGGCAGTGGACTCATATGTTCTTCAAACTCTATCGTATGTCTGCAGGTTACATAGACCTCATGCAACTTCATGGTTGGGGTAAGTGAGTTACCAAAGGAAGGGAAAATGTGCAGTGTCATCGCATAACCTCCCACCCGGGTGTGACGCTGAAGGCTCACATCAAGTCAAGGTTGATTGGTGATGGGAATTGTGAATGAGGCAAGAAAATGTGTGGAAGCTTCCTAGCAATATTGCCGCTGACTAGGCAACAGTGCCTGGTCACACGGTGACGAGAGTCACAAGTCATGCACACAACGGCAAGGTTATGGCTAGGGGACAGAAGGCAAAGTGTCAGAATGCTTCAATAGAATTTGCAGAGAGAAATGACAAATGATAGGTCCATAGCATCAATACCTGCCGTGGCGCATGGCGGGTGTCGTACACGATAGTGCAAGGTCTGTCCTAAAATCAGCCCAAAACTACTATTTTGGCCCTAACCCAGGTTACACAAGTTGAAACGCTACGCCATCTAAACCTACACGTACAGAATCTCAAGCTGGATGCTACGACTAGTCACATGCATGCATTTGACAACAAACGATGGACACACAATGCAAAGACATGCAAATCAGGCCAATGGCCAGTCCATCAGTAAAATCCTATAAGCTACAGAAAAAACTACAAAAAGTCCCAGACAGCATCTTGGACTCTAGGGCAACCGTTGATCGGCTCCAAGCAGGTAGTCCACCACCAGACAACGCCCCGGTGCCCCTTGGGTTCGCATCAGGGATCTGCACGAGCATGGACAATGATGAGTGGTCACAGTAACCAGTAAAGGATGACGGGAACATCACAAATCTCAACACCCCACCGTGACCCGATGGCACGCATGTCCAAACACATGCACCATTGAAACAAGTGCAACAACAAGTGCAAAAACAGTTGTGAGATAGATGCAGACACACCCCATACTCAACCACTCTCAGGCAAGGGGTGAAGCCTAACAGAACGAATGGCCACCAGAATCTTCCCACGCGCCAGTGCCTTTATCAAGAAGTCAGCACGTTGCATGACTGTGCCGACCCATATGACGGAGATCACGTGTCGCTCCACAAGATCACGCACGAAGTGATGCTCAACTGCAGTTTTCTTCGTGCAAGCATGAAATACATCAGCGTTCTCCGCAATGGCAAGAGCACTTTGGCTGTCACAACGAAGCACAATGGAGGGCATAGACTGATTCAGCTCAAGGAATAGGCATCGCAGCCACACTGCCTCAGGAGCCCCTGCACCCAGAGCAACATACTCTGCCTCTGACAAGCTACGTGCGATGCAGCCATGCTTCCCACTGTGCCAAGAGACAATAGTACCACCGGGCACAAACACGTAACCGGTGCGACTACATCCATCTGGGCTCCAAGCCCGGTCGCTGTTAATGTAGAAGTCAAGAACCACTGAGCACTACTACAGAAAGCAGAGTCCAAGGTATGGCGCAAGAACCACGTACTCCACCACTTTCCCAGCCGCCTGGAGAGCTCTAGCACGTGGAGCATGAAAAACCTGTGCAAGGAGGTTGACAGAAATATCGATGTTGGGGCGTGTGGTAGTGGCTAGGTACATCGGAGATCCGATGACGCAAAGGTACAAGGTCACATCCATTGTCTCTCCCAATTGCATGGGATCGTCCACCTTCAAGGCGTCATGCTCATTAGGTGTGAGAGGTGTTGAGGCTGTTGGCAGTTTGCCAAGGAGATCACTTAAGTTCTCCCCCACAACGCATGCATATCGGGCTTCATGCAACAGAAGTGTCCGGCGTCTGCAGTCTTGTACAATCTCCATGTCAATGAAACACCAAAGCAGGCCCAAGGTCCTTCATCCCATAGGCAGTCTGGAGGACCTCCTTGGCCTCCTTAACAACCTCCATGGAGGGAGATGCAATCAAGAGGTTGTCCACATAGACCAGGATGGCAGTGAACCACTCAGGCGCCTGTCATATGAAAAGAGAGGGATCTGCCTTGCTCTGTACATATCCGACACAAGTCAAAGTGCCTATGATCTACCGATTCTAGCACCAAGGAGACTGCTTGAGTCCGTACAAGGACTTGCGCAAGCGCCAGACATTGTCATTGTCCTCAAATCCTCGTGGTTGGGCTACGTAAATCTCCTCATCTAGAGAGCCATGGAGGAACGCTTTCTTCACATCCATCTGGTGAAGTTTCTAGTCATGCTCAGCCACCACACCAAACAGAGTGCAACTTGAGGTCATGCAGCCAAAAGGGGCAAAGGTGTCAGTGTAATCAACACCGTCAATGCTAGAGTACCCCTTGACGACCAAGCCAGCCTTTCCAGTGAGCCATCCGGCTTCACCTTCTTGCAAAAGACGCACTTGACCTGAATCGCCTTCCTCCCAGGTGGAAGGTTTACTAGCTCGTAAACGTCGTGCTCTCGGATGGTACGAAGTTCATCCTCATAGGCGGCACGCTAGGCATCGGCATCCTTTTATGAGAGGGCGTCCCTCCAGATCAAGCACCAACAAGGGAGCGCTCTGAGTGGCAAGTGCACACGCCTTAGAAATGGGCCTCACAACCACAAGGTCAGCTGGTGCATCACAAGTGGTACGAAACTCGCGAGTGATGAGATCGTGCTCTTTAGGACACGCTGCATGTACCTCTGTGTGATTTGTATGGACACTCATGCCAAGGGCCTTTGTGCTAGAATCACCACTCGCAACGCTGCCAGTGGAGCGCCTGAGTGCCGGACCTGACACTCGCTTGGCTCTGGAGCCCAACGGTCGAAGATGACCACCGGGTTCAGACGAGTAGCTAGGGTTTGAAAGGCTGACCTCAGGCTCAGAGACAGGCACGATCTCATTTGGTAAGAACTGAGGCACAGGGGCAGGCGATGGAGTGGGAGGAGAGGCTGGTGAACTAATGCGAGACGCAGGACTGGGAGTGGCAGCATGACCGCCCAATGAGACAGGAGTATCAATGGAGAGAAGGTTGGCATCATGGGTGTTTGTGGGATGCGAGGGCATAGGAGAGAAGACAGGCTGGGCGGGGGAGGTCTCTAGGCCGACAACGATGATTGTCGGGTCATCAAGAGCGAGAGACCAAGAAGTGGGGGGGGATCGAACGGACACATCAGCCGGACAAGAGGTGTTCGTAGGCTTAGACTCCCCCATCTGTCGAGAATCCACACATGTAGGAATGTATGTTACAAACATTGACACAATCGAGGTCAAATCGCAGTAGGTGAGAGACTCAAAGAAAAGTGCGTCACGGGACTCAGAAATGCGACAACGGGCGGGGTCCCAGAAATGCCAAGCCTTTGACCGTAGTGAGATACCACCGAAGTCACACAAGTAACCCTGCAAAGAGACCTTGGACCCCTGCTCATCCTTCGTGTCTCACACATAAGCCATTGAGCCCGAGACACAAGCAAGATACAGATCAGCACGGTGGCCAAACCAAGGCTCATACGGTGTAACGTGGTCCGGAAGAGGACCGTGCGGGAGGCGGTTCCAGACCCACGTCAGGTAGGCCAATCCTTTGAAGGCAAAGGATTCTGAGAGACCGCACTCAGACCAAATAGCACGAACCGCATCCTCCATGGTGCGGTTCCACCTCTCAAAGACAACGTTCTGTTGAGGAGTGGCAAGAGCAAAGACCTCCTGAAAAATCTTGGGCTGAGCAAAGACAATGTCTATTTTGCCAAAAAACTTGCCGCCGCGATCTGAGCGGAAGTTATTCAGCGAGTGGCGAGACTTACTCTCAGCCATCACTAGCCAGAGATGAACCACAAGAGTGGCATCACTCTTTTGGCACAGGCTGGGGACCCATCACATCCAAGTGAAGTCATCGGTCAAGGTCATGACATATTAGCCCCGATTGGATAAGGACTCAACAGGAAGAGGACCGAGAAGGTTCGAATGGATGAACTCCGGGGGACGAAGGGCTTAAGAACGGGAGTCAGGGTAGGTGCACCGATGCACCTTACCCTAAGCACAGAAGAGACAATTGGTCTTGGGTGGCTTCTCGAAAGAGGCCGTGTCAAGACGGAGGACGGGCTGTGTCCTAATGAGATTTGACACAGTGTCGGAGCCCACATGACACATACGTCGATGTAGCAGGTACGCGTGCTCAACAAACAAGACACCTCTGACAAACACATGAGCAAGAGGGGAAGGGGAGCAAGGAAAAGAAGAGATCCAAGGAACACGATACTGATCATCCACAATAGAGGCACAAACAATAATTGTAGGAGTATCAAGAGCAGACACTGTCGTGGAGTGGGCAGTGTGCTCCACAGAGAGTCCCATCAAAGTGCAAGCATGCACAAAGAGCAAGTTGAGCTCAAGGTGAGGCACAAAAAGAACGTCGGAGAGATACAAGGGGACAGACAGACCATCAAAGCAAACAATCCCATCTCCCTAGATTGGCTATGACTGACCAGAGCCTGTGCAAAAAGAGCGAACAGATGCAACAGGACCAAAGACAACGAAGTCACTACGACAACATGCTATGTGGTGAGTGGCACTGGAATTGATGATCCAAGTGCCTTCCGAATCACGACTTAAAGACGTCACGGTGCAACGGCCAATGGAACATTCGGCTATAGACAAATGCTTGGAAACAGAGGAGGGAGAACGACGAAGGGCACACAGGTGAGAGTGAGAAAGCCAATCGATGTTGTCAAACCCATCATCATCACATGCCAACTATGCTCCCCACATGAGTCATCACAAGAGACGAGAAAAGACAAACAAATAGTCTGTAAACCACCCGGCTGTGACGACACACTCGTACCTCCCTGAGAGCAAAGCGTGAGGAGCTCACGTCGCTTGACGATGGTCTGGTCACGAGGTCTGGATCTTCGCATCTCGCTAGCGGGGAGGCAAGAACTACCGCGGTCGTGGTCGCCCATAGGCTGTGCTGCTGGATGCAGACCACTATATGTGTGTAGGTTAAAGACCGCGAGTGATCCACGCCTAATCAAGCGAGTGCTGGCACTTGGTGTAGCAGTGAGCGCCTCCACAATTGGAGTAGTGAGCAGTGCGTCCACTACTATCGCCTCATGGCTGCTCCCGCGGTGATATTGCTGGCCCAAGCCACGCTTCTTTTTGCTCTTCTTCCCTTTGCTTCTACTGCCACACCTTGTGTCTAAGTCGAGGTAGCTGGGGTGGAAGGGGAAGAGGATGATGTGCTAGAGGATGGAGAAGTGAACTACGAGAGAGGCGTCGGTGGTGACTCGATGACCGGTGCAGCAAGTGAACTCTGTAGGTGGGCGACGGCTGCCTCACGAGCGAATGTCACCTGGAGGAAAAGCTCATAACCCAAGGAAGAAGCTGAAGGGAGGTGGAGAAGGGCTCGAGCGTGGCGTCGTTGTACTTTGTGAAAATTTTGGCATGCTGAAGACGGACTCCGATCATGAGCGTGTGAAGTGCCCACAGTTGTGTCCCTCCTGCGGTCCCTATGCATGTGTAGATACGCATGGCGCGCTACCTGTAAGCGGCTTTGGCTCTGCAGGTCCTTGACAAAGGGAGTGGAAGGCGCGGATGTGAGCCGCATGGGCGGCGTGCATCTCTGTAGCAAGCAGGGACAATGCGAGCTCCGAGCCCCGACATGGATCAACAGCCGCGCCTGTCCCAGTCTCTCCAAGGAAAGGGCAAAAGTCCATGAGAGTCTTGAGAGGCATGACGTAAAGCAGTGTGCGCATTGCCCAAGCCGCTCTCAACATATGAGTACGGTTCGTAGCTTCGTCCTGACTGTGGTAGTAGGGCCAAAACCCCTCTCAAGTGGCCTAGACCTAGAAGAGGGTCTCCCAGCAATCAAAGCCGTCCTCGATGACATATCGTGGGGGAGGTGTCTTGGAGTCCTTAGGTTGCCGCGCCGTAGGGAGAGAAGCTATAGGATGGGAAAGACGAGGGATGGGGAAGACATCGCGACGAAGAAAGTTGCCAAGATAGGGCTCAGACAAAGATCGGATATCCGAGATCAGGGAACTGGAACACGATTGCAAGTGGCGAACACGCTCTTGAAGTACGCGAATCTCCCTCTCGGATGTGTCATCGTCCATGCCTGGCATATCACGGTCCTCCTCCAAAGGATCAAGAAGCGGCAGGTCCTGTCCTGTCGCTCTCCTCGGTGTAGATGCTCACTTTTGTGCACGAATTGTGACACCGCTGACTCTCCCAGATGTGTGTTGTAGGGCCGTGGACTTACTCGGAAGAAGATCAGTGAGCGTGCGAATGGTGTCGGTCTAGTGCTACTGTAGGTGACATTTCTCATCCTGCTAACTCCGTAGGTCTTCAATGGCTTGCGAGCATGGGCTCCTGACCCCGGAGGAGGAGGAAGAAGGATTTGGTGGTCCTTTGCCCTTGACAGCAGTCTGCGCCATGTCAGCGCTCCACATGGGGCCAAATGTAAAAAATGCTTTGAACAAGAAACTGACAGCGTTTTTCAAGGAATTGAAACGTTAAAAAAACTCAATGTTTAGACCCCAAAATTGCTGACTTCAGCACAGCTGATGATGATGTCAGTACTTCTTACGCTGGCAAAAAAACGCTAGCGTTTTCTTTTGCTAGCGTATTACATGCCAGTGTTTTTGTTTCTTTTTTGGAAGGTCACACAAACTCCGCGTGACCGGTGGGGTTGACCTCATCACCTCCTGCTCATGGCTACGCAAGGACTGCGTAGGCCAGTACAGTGCCATACAGGCCTGTGCAGCACGTACAATGCTATTGCTGCACTGGTATGGTGCTGTTGTTGCGCTGCTCCTGCTTTCGCTACTACTGTTTTAGTGCTGCTGCTACGCTGCTATTGTTGCTCTGAGCTGCTGATGCCACTGCTGTTGCGAGCTACTGCCGTCGCTGCGCACTGTCAGTGCTTGCAATCGCCGCCGCAAGCTGTTGTTGCGAACTGCTACTCCCTTTTTTTTCTTTTGTGTACAGGCTAGCAGCCAAACACGGCTAATGCTGCCACCCGTTGGTGGTGGTGGTGGTGGTGCTGCTGCTGCTGCTGCGAGAGCTAGTAAATGCCACAGCTCACCCGATGTGGTGGTGGGGACTGAGTGATGATGTTGTTGAAAACGGCTGCAACGAATCCCAGAATACGGTAGCGGCGGTGACTCTCACTGTTACTGCCAGTGTTGCGTCTTTGTGGCGCATCTCAGCGAAAGGGGTCTCGCTACTCTGAGACCATGAGAAAATGTGTGAAAGCTTCCTAGCGATATTGCCGCCAACTAGGGGTCAGTGCCTCATCAAAGAGTGACAATGTTCACAAGTCGTGCACACAACGCCAAGGGTCTGGCTAGGGAACACAAGGAAAAGTGTCAGAATGCTTCAACAGCGTTTGTAGAGTAAAATGACAGATGACACGGCCATAGCATAAGTACTTGCCGTGGCGCATGGCGGGTGTCATACGCGGCAGTGCAAGGTCTGTCCTAAAAACGGCCCAAAACCATTGTTTTGGCCGTAACTCGGCCTACACAAGTCAGAACGCTACGCCGCCTAAACCTACACGTGTAGAATTTAAAGCTAGATACTATGACTGGTCACATGTATGCATCCGACAACAAACGGTGGACACAAAATGCAAAGACATGCAAATCGGGCCCACGGCCAGTCCACTGATTAAATCCTACAAGCTACAGAAAAGGTGCAGAAGGTCCTACATAGCATCCACGACTCTGGGGCGACTGTCAATCAGCTCTGAGTAGGAAGTTCACCACCAGACGACGCCTCGGTGCTACCCGGATCCGCGTCAGGGATCTGCACGAACATGGACACGGCCGAGTGGTCACAGTAAACTGTACAAGTTGACAGGAATGTCACAAATCACAACATGAGCATGTCGGCCGGGGCACAATTGAGAAAAGCTTACTGCACTGTGAGCAAGGTGCGTGTCAGTGAGCTCAGCCATTGGTCATCTTGCTTGCCGGCGATCAATGGGAAGCGGCAACCTAGCATCCTGGCTGCTAGTGATGCTATCACACATTTTTCTGCTGCTTCTATTGCCGCTGTCGTTGCTACTGCTACACACAGGAGCACCTAACGCTGTCAAGTCTCAAAGGGGTAGCAGCAGCACTCCTGCATGCTGCTGCTATTGGAAAATGCTGCAAAATCAGCGGGAGCTGCTGCTTTAGCTGGGAGACCAGCAAAACCACTTGCTGTGCTTGGCAATGGGCATTAGCTCCTCCAGGGTCTCTCTGAAGCAGGAGAACTGGACGTCAGCATGTGCTGCTGATACTGATGCTTCATCGGTGCAGTAGCGGCCCTCACTAAAAGTGCGGGCTGCTTCAGGTTGCTAGTGAGGCACTATGGCAGCTGCAGAAGTAGCCATGACAGCAGGCCCTCCCCCTCCCTCCTCCCACTCCCACCCCCCCCCCTCCCCCCACCTTCCCTCTGCACCCACCCTAGATAGGGCCCGGTCAACCCAGCCCCACACAACTCTT
>SZWC01012409.1:22483-45734 GCA_023375785.1 Penium margaritaceum | reverse complement strand
TTGAGGACGGGCTTCAGAAAGAACAATCAATGTCCACACAAAAAACCATGTACCTGACCTCCAACATTTATATATGGTCTACCCTCCCTGCCGGAGGGGCCTCCGAGAAAAAGCAAACGGGAGGTCCTACTCCACTCTCGGTACTACAACGCGGGACAGCTCCAAAACCGTCAACCGGACAACGGTCGTCCAAAGTCCTATCGACTACCAGTGGTAGGAGAAAACTCTCCCGCTCCGTCAACAACGAAGGAGCGGCGCGATCCTCGCGTCACGACAACAGGCGGGGGCAGCCCAACGATCACCTCCGCAAGATGAGCGCGGATGCATCCAGTAACCCCACGCTTTGTGAGGGCAGCCGCTATCAAAGCCCAGATTCGAACATACCTCACCTACTTTCCACCCTAACACTTAGCGCTATATAGGATAGACTGGAGAAACTATATATATCCATGTCAGTTGCATGCTATATTCATCAAATATCATTCAGTTATTCACCTCCTTCTATTATGCCCGCCATCTTGGCTGCAGCGTCTCCTCCGCTCTATTACTTGTACTCTGTCCGCCTTCTTCGCTGCGGCTTCCCTTTAGCTCTTCATTTATATTTGCCCGCCTTCTCAGCTGCGGCATCGGTTCTCTCTCCGCCACCCATTTTCCACTTGTGCTTCCTTCGTCGATTCCAGTCCTTCGTCAGCCCGCACTTCGGTGTTGCGGCCCCGTGGCGTGTATCTCAATGCTGCAGCATCTGCTCCTTCCTCAGTGCCCGTGCAACCCTGCATTGCACCCACGCTGGTACTGCTCTCACCTTAGTGAATTGCTACTGCCCGCACCTCGGCGCTACAGCTCTCGCCCACGCCTCGGGTGCTGTGGTACTTCATTCTTTGTGCCCGCATCTACGATGCTGCGTCCAGGTTATCATCAGCTGTAGCTTTTGCAATCCTCCTCTTCCATATGTGACTCTTGCCGAACTTGGTCTCATTGATGTAGCTGCCTCTTCCCAATGTTGCATCCACATCTTGTTGTTGTGGCCTACCTCACTAACTTGTTGGCACTCTAGAATTACCTCCAGCTTTGTCCTCATGCTCAGCAAAATACCGACAGTTCATTCCCTCGAAAACTTAACCAGAAGAGTTCTGCACATCCTCTTCCCTTTGGTTCCGCAACTTTACCGCCGTGTCCTCGCTCTACTCTCCTCTTGTATCCTCTCACTTCGTCCACCAGTCCCAGCTCTCCCTTAACTTCGTCACTCATGACCTTTTGCTCACTCTTGATGCATCTCTCGCTTCCCTCTCCCTTGCTCTCACTACCCTCAGTCTACCTTGGAGCTCTAGTTCCTTGCCTCTCTTGAGGCCCTGAGACTAGGTCCTTGGGACCGCTTTCACCTCTCTGCTTTCGTCACTGAACTGAGTCACATTTACACACTTCATTGCTTCTGCTTGGTTTTACTATCAACGTTGCAATCTTCAGACATGGTACCAGAGCATCAAGCAACATCACCTAGTGCCCCGTGACCAAGTCATCGTCCTGCCGCCATCATTGCTTCCCATCTTGAGTTTGCAATTCTCCGCCACTGTCTCTACCGCTTCGTGCCCCCTCCGTTTCATCAGCAACTGACATCAGCAGCACCGCTTGAAGTGCTTCTCGCGCTAAAGCAACAAATTGTCATTCCAAGGAAGCCCTACGCCCATTTCGCGCCCAAGACCAACAAGCGATAACTTGCCGTGTACAACAGCCGCAAGCAGCTCCCGAGTCGCCGCACGCCGTCAACTTCCGAGAAGCTTCCTGCCGTCTACAGTCTGCTACCTTATACCTCGGCTCTCTTCCTCTCCCCTCTTTGGCCTCATCAGCGTCATCTGCCCCTACGACATCAGCCTCTTCGCACTCGTTATACCGCACCGCATCCTCACACCGCCTTCTTGCATTATCAGCAGCAGTAGTGCAACGCCCGCTGTGAGGACATCGGACACCACCAGTTATCCTGCTCCCATTGCGAGCCTACTAGGGAACAAGCCGTCACTCTCCCAACATGAGCGGACTGGAATCTCTGCTCACCAAATGACTTCCTTTGCTGTAACCAGTCTCCTCTAGCCAACAGGATATTGGACACCGCCAGTATTCCTGGCCTTCGGTCTGGGGCCAACTGGGGAACAAGCCGTCACTCCCATGAAAAGCAGAGCACCGGGTTGACTCATCTTGCAGCCATCATCTCACTGGAATGACCTTCATCTTCTGCCTCCATCACGCGCGCATCATCTTCACCAGCCTTCCCTCTTTTGCGTCATCGTCTTCTATTCTCAGCCCTCCTCATCATCTGTCTTCCTTGAGCCGCTCTCAGCTTCATCCGCGCCGCCTTCTCATCACACTTAATCAGCCTTCGTCATCAGCGCACGTGGTTCCGCCCCTGCGCCCACTCAGCCATCAGCTGCCTCTAATCTTGCCTCCGCATCATCCGCTCGGCACAAAGATCCGTCTGGTCGCATCGCCCACTTTGCGACGACCTGCGCCCACGCGTAAAAGCCTCCACAGCGCACGTGGTTCTGCCCCTGCGCCCACTCCTTTCTCATCAACGTTTGCTTCTCCTTGTTATCAGCTGGGACCAGCACAAGGATCTGTACAAGCTAGCTGCCCGCTTTGCAGCACCCTGCACTCACGCCGAAAACAGATTTCTTGCTGTGCATTGGCTCTCGCCTTCCCCTTGTCGAATTATACTCCTCTACTTTGTGTATGCGGGTTTGCCCCTGCGTCCACGCTGCCATCCAGGCCGGCATTCTCCATCATCCGCTTTCCTTGACTTCTCAGCATAAGGATCCGCCCGGTCGTATCGCCTGTCTTGCTGCGACCTGCGCCCACGCTGAACCTTCCTATGCGCACGCGTCTTGCCCCTGCGTCCACTCCGATATCAGCAGCTTTTCACCTTCTCATCATTTACATCAGCCTGCACCCACGTCAAAAGTAAATTCATCGCGGCGCGTTGGCACCGGCCTTCCCCTTGCTGCATTCTACCTTCCCTATTTCAGCAACGCACAAGGTTCCGCCCTTGCGCCTACTCGGTTATTCGTCATCTCCGCCATCATTGCACCTTCCGCTTCAGCTTTTGCTCGGCGCAAGCCCCATCTCTGCGCCCACTCATCATCTCGTTCTCATCATCCTGCATCATCATCCTTGTCCTCTTTCTATCACATCATTAGCAGCATCATAACACCCTCTCCTCCTCTTCCTCGTCCCTCAATTTCATCAGCTATCATCCTCCATCACCCTTCCTCCTCCTGTCAGCGTCCTTGACCTCCTCGAGTTCCCAGTCAGGACGACAATGTTCAGGCCACCAGAACCTCCAAATAATGCTTCTTGGTGGCCCACTATGGTTCTCGCGTAGCGACTCCCAATCCTTTACTTCAATGATGATGACACCTCCAACTTCAGCATCTGGCATGATTCCATGGGATCAACGATTTCCACCATCATGGTACAAGGGTTCTCCTACCTATCCCTCATGAGCGATGAGGAAGAATACCCACGACAAGATTCTCCTTTTGTCCATCGTTCTGACCAAGCTTACTAGGATGATTACTTCTACGTCACCCATCAAGTCCGAGCCCTCCTCTACGTCATCACCGACAAGGTGTTCCATTGCATTATTCAGTCGCACAAGTACTCCCGTTGGATGATTATGCGTGACATAGGATTGCAATGCGCCCAAAGGAGGCCAAGACCACTGAATAACGCAATAATACAAGCTGCTCGGCCAACCGGATTGATATCCTCTGAAATCCCAACCTCAGCTCCCAGACCTCGCCGACTCCCACGGCCTCCTCCTCAGATAAGAAGACCAGAAGATCCTCCAGTTGTCTCCTGAGACGATGAGGATCCCAACGAATAAGACATTCATGACGAGTCTGGTTCAGGGGGAGTGTTGGAAATACAGCAAAAGCCAGACTCGCTCCTCCCACCTCTTGGTAAAACCAAGCCTCGAGAAGGTTCAGGTATCATCGGAACCACCTTGACTCAACGTCTCTTCGGTCTCCCGACCGTTTGATCTGACACGTCAGGTGATCCCCTAATGAAGTGATAAAACAGTCACCCGCATCTGGCTATCAAAAAGAAGCCGTCTACCTCTGTTGTATAAAATGTGGATGTTCATTGCCTTGCAAACTTAACCAGAACAGTTATGCACATCCTGTTCCCTTTGGTTCCGTGGCTTTGCCGCCGTGTCCTCGCTCTACTCTCCTCTCGCATCCTCTCACTTCATCCATCAGTCCCAGTTGTGCCTTCGCTTCCTCACTCCTGACCTTTCGCTCACTCCCGATGCATCTCTCGCTTCGCTCTCTCGTGCTCTCACTACTTCAGCCTACCTCGGAGCTCCAGTTGCTCGCCTCTCTTGAGGCCCTCAGACTAGCTCCTTGGGACCGCTCTCACCTCTCTGCTTCCGTCACTCAACTGAGTCACTCTTGCACACTTCATTGCTTCTACTTGCTTCTACTGTCGTCATTGCAGTCTTCTGACAATATGTCCTTCCACCACTCGCGTACAACTACCCGAAATGGGCTAGATCTCTGGTTCAACATACAACAAGGAGCATGGAAGCGGCGGTGGATCACACTCTCCTGTCGAGACAACCCCGATGTTCCACCTCTGCCAAACACACTCAACTCCAGACCCTACCTCAAGATTGATCTGGTAGAACCAGATCAAGAAGAAGGGGTAGAAGAGCCAGTGGAACTGGGCTCTCAGCACCATCTCCTGCTCGCGCACAAGTTGGACAAGGACAAGATGCCGAAATTGTCTACAAACAGGAAAGTAACATCAAGGAGTGGCAGACACAAATCTACACCTTGCTCTACCTAAAGCTCATTGGTGGATTTGCCACTACAGATGTCCTCCTTGGATTACCTAAATATCTCAGCAGATGCTCCTCTCCAGCTGAAAATCTGAGAAGACAGGACAGCCCTGACTACGGTCTCAAAACATGGTTGTGGCAATTAATGGACCGAGACCTCCACTAGCCAGTGGGAGATCATCCTGATGACCTGCAAGCCATGTGGAGATGTCTCCTTGAACACTGCAATTGTCAGCTTCCTGGAGACTGGGAGAGGTACTGATACTAACTCTAATTGGACTCAGGGGGTCTGTTGGAAATCAGAGAATCCGTCGAGAGTTATTCATACATTCTCAATAACGGTTCAGGTCCGAGACCGAACCACCTTGACCTAAGGGCTCTTGGTCAGACTAACTGTTGATTACGATGTGTCAAGTTATCCCCTAATAAACTGACATCTGTCACCCTCGTCCGGCTAGCAAGAAGAAGCCGTTGCTTTGTTCTTTTTGTCATGTTCTATCTTTTTATGCCGAGGACGTTCATTCCCTCGAGTTAGCCAAAACATTTTTAATCATCCTA
Source organism: Penium margaritaceum (assembly GCA_023375785.1). Taxonomy (NCBI): domain Eukaryota; kingdom Viridiplantae; phylum Streptophyta; class Zygnematophyceae; order Desmidiales; family Peniaceae; genus Penium; species Penium margaritaceum. Next base: position 40,345 of record SZWC01012409.1, on the reverse strand, counting down.
TTCCCTTTGGTTCCGCGGCTTTGCCGCTGTGTTCTCGCTCTGCTCGCTTCTNATGTGGATGTTCATTGCCTTGCAAACTTAACCAGAACAGTTATGCACATCCTGTTCCCTTTGGTTCCGTGGCTTTGCCGCCGTGTCCTCGCTCTACTCTCCTCTCGCATCCTCTCACTTCATCCATCAGTCCCAGTTGTGCCTTCGCTTCCTCACTCCTGACCTTTCGCTCACTCCCGATGCATCTCTTGCTTCGCTCTCTCGTGCTCTCACTACTTCAGCCTACCTCGGAGCTCCAGTTGCTCGCCTCTCTTGAGGCCCTCAGACTAGCTCCTTGGGACCGCTCTCACCTCTCTGCTTCCGTCACTCAACTGAGTCACTCTTGCACACTTCATTGCTTCTACTTGCTTCTACTGTCGTCATTGCAGTCTTCTGACAATATGTCCTTCCACCACTCGCGTACAACTACCNGGCTAGCAAGAAGAAGCCGTTGCTTTGTTCTTTTTGTCATGTTCTATCTTTTTATGCCGAGGACGTTCATTCCCTCGAGTTAGCCAAAACATTTTTAATCATCCTATTCCCTTTGGTTCCGCGGCTTTGCCGCTGTGTTCTCGCTCTGCTCGCTTCTCGCCTCCATTGCCTTCGCTCACTGCTGTCTTCTCACGGCCCTTCGCTTTGCCACCCTCAACCTTTTCCTCGCTTTGCTCTCGCGTTCTCTCACCTGGACTCTATCTACCTTGGAGCTCCAGTGCCTCACGTCCTTTTGGGACCCTGCAGCTAACTCCTTGGGCCCACACTCACCGCTTTGCTTCCGTTACTCCACTACGTCACTTGTGCCTGCTTCGTTGCTTCTGCTTGCTTCTACTCGTACCGTCCTCGCTCATTGCATTCTTCAAATACCTGTGACTGGGATTGGGACTGGGAGTGGGAGTGGGATAATGACGGGGACTGGGACTGGCACTAAGACAAGGACTCGGACTGAAACTGAGAGTGGGACTGTGGCTGGGACTCGGACAGGGATTGGGTCTGGGACTAGGACTGGGACTGGGACTGGGACTGGGACTGGGACAGGGACTGTGACTAGGACAGGGACAGGGAGTGGGACTGGGACTGGAACGAGGACTGGGACTGGGACTGGGACTGGGACTCGGACTAGGAGTGGGACTAGGAGTGGGACAGTGAGTGGGACTGGGACTGGGACTGGGACTAAGACTGGGACTGGGACTGGGACTAAGACAGGGACTGGGATTAGGATTGGGACTGGGACTGGGACTGGGACTGGGACTGGGACTGGGACTGGGACGGGGACCGGGACTGGGTCTGGGACTGGGATTGGGACTAGGAGTGGGACTGGGAGTGGGACAGGGAGTGGGACTGGGACTCGGACTAGGAGTGGGACTAGGAGTGGGACAGGGAGTGGGACTGGGACTCGGACTAGGAGTGGGACTAGGAGTGGGACAGGGAGTGGGACTGGGACTCGGACTAGGAGTGGGACTAGGAGTGGGACAGGGAGTGGGACTGGGACTCGGACTAGGAGTGGGACTAGGAGTGGGACAGGGAGTGGGACTGGGACTCGGACTAGGAGTGGGACTAGGAGTGGGACAGGGAGTGGGACTGGGACTCGGACTAGGAGTGGGACTAGGAGTGGGACAGGGAGTGGGACTGGGACTCGGACTAGGAGTGGGACTAGGAGTGGGACAGGGAGTGGGACTGGGACTCGGACTAGGAGTGGGACTAGGAGTGGGACAGGGAGTGGGACTGGGACTCGGACTAGGAGTGGGACTAGGAGTGGGACAGGGAGTGGGACTGGGACTCGGACTAGGAGTGGGACTAGGAGTGGGACAGGGAGTGGGACTGGGACTCGGACTAGGAGTGGGACTAGGAGTGGGACAGGGAGTGGGACTGGGACTCGGACTAGGGCTGGGACTGGAACTTGGACTAGGTCTGGGACTGGGACTAGGACTGGGACAGGGACACGGACTAAGAGTGGGACTGGGAGTGGGACAGTGAGTGGGACTGGGACTGGGACTGGGACTGAGACTGGGACTAGGACTGTGTCTAAGACTGGGACTGGGACTAGGATTGGGGCTGGGACTGGGACTGGGACTGGGACTGGGACAGGGACCGGGACCGGGACTGGGTCTGGGACTGGGATTGGGACTAGGTCTGGGACTGGGACCGGGACCGGGTTTGGGACTGGGACTAGGACTAGGATGGGGACTGGGAGTGGGACAAGGACTGGGACTGGGACTAGGTCTGAGACTGGGACTGGGATCAGGACAAGGACTGGGACAAGGACTGGGACTAGGAATGGGACTAGGACTGAACTGGGACTAGAAGTGGGACTTGGACTGGGACTGGGACTAGGATTGGGACAGGGACTAGGACTGGGACTGGGACTGGGACTATGAGTGGGACTGGGACTGGGATTGGGACTGGGACTGGGATTGGGACTGGGAGTGGGAGTGGGACTAGGACTAGGACTGGGAGTGGGACAGGGACTGGGACTGGGGCTGGGACTGGGACTGGGACTGGGACAGGGACTGGGATTGGTACATGGGCAGGGACTAGGACTCAGACTTGGACTGGGATTGGGATTCGGACCGAGACCGGGACTGGGACTGGGATTTGGAGTGGGTTTGGGACTGGGACCGGGACCAAGACTAGGAGTGGGACTGGGATTGGGATTGTGACCGGGTTTTAGACTGGGAAAAGGACTGGGACAGGGACTGGGACTGGGACTGGGACTGAGATTGGGACTGGGACTGGGAATAGGACTGGGACCGGGTTTGGGACTAGGACTGGGACTAGGACGGGAAGCGGGACTGGGATTTGCACTGGGACTGGGACTGGGACTGGGACTTGGTCCGAGACTCGGATACGGACTTGGACAGGGACTGAGACTGGGACTGGGATTGGGACTTGGACGGGGACTGGGACAGGGAGTGGGACTAGCACTGTGACCGGGACTGGGATCGGGACTTGGACCGGGACTGGGAGCCGGACTAGGATCGGGACTTGGATCAGGATTGGGATCAGGACTGGGATCAGGACTGGGATCGGGACTGGGATCGGGACTGGGATCGGGACTGGGATCGGGACGTGGATCGTGACTGGGATCAGGACTGGGATCGAGACTGGGATCGGGACTGGGATCAGGACTGGGATCGGGACTGGGATCGGGACTGTGATCGAGACTGGGATCAGGACTTGGAATCGGGACTGGGACTGGGACTGGGACTGGGACTGGAACTGAGACTGGGATTGGGACAGAGACTGGGACTAGGACTGGGACCGGGACCGGGACTGGGACTGGGACTGCGACTGGGATTGGGACTCTAACTAGGACTGGGACTCGAACTGGGACTGGGACTAAGACCGAAACTGGGATCGGGACTGGGATCAGGACTGGGATCAGGATAGGGATTGGGACTTGGACCGGGGCTGGGAATGGGACTCGGATCGGGACAGGGACAGGGACTGGGATCGGGACTGGGATCGGGACTGGGATCGGGACTAGGATCGAGACTGGGATCTGGACTAGGATCGGGACTGGGATCGGGACTGGGATCGGGACAAGGATCGGGATAGGGATCGGGACTAAGATCGGGACTTGGATCGGGACTGGGATTGGGACTGGGATCGGGACCAGGATCGGGGCTAGAATCGGGACTGGGATCTGGACTGGGATCCGGACTGGGATCGAGACTGGGATCGGGACTGGGATCAGGACTCGGATCGGGACTGAATCGGGACTGGGATCGGGACTGGGATTGGGACTGGGATCGGGACCAGGATCGGGGCTAGAATCGGGACTGGGATCTGGACTGGGATCCGGACTGGGATCGAGACTGGGATCGGGACTGGGATCAGGACTCGGATCGGGACTGAATCGGGACTGGGATCGGGACTGGGATCGGGAATGGGATCGGGACTGGGATCGGGAGTGCCATCGGGACTGGGATCGCGACTGCGACCAAGACTAGGATCTGGAATGGGACCGGGACTGGGACCGGGACTGGGATCGGGACTGGGACCGGGAATAGGATCGGGACTGGGATCGGGAATGGGATCGGGATCGGGATCGGGACTAGGATTGGGACTCGGATCGGGAATGGGATCAGGACTAGGATCGAGACTATGACCGGTCCATGAGGACTATCGTTGCCAACGCTGCGCATGCCACCGTGCTCACCACGTTGATTTGCATGCATGTGTTCAAATTTGCAGTTGGGCTACACGGCCCAACAGTTTTCAGTGCCAACTGGGTGGTGAAGCCAACCAGGTCAAGGGTGACTGACTTTGGCATTGAGATGCTTTTGCATCCAAGTCTGATGTCAGCATACCAGCCTGAGGGCGGCTGGCAAGGGTGGTGGAACCAACCTTTCAAGAAAAAAAAAAAAGCAGAACGGGTGGAACAAGTAAGGGTTGAACAAGAAGGAATGGAACCAGACATCGTCTGCTTTGACAGGATGGAGCCATGCGTTATTCGTGTCTCAGGATGAAACTGCGCATGTGATGTGACCCTAGTCTGTGCAGTTTTGTTGTTTTTGCGTACATGAGTGTGGGCATGATCCTCTCCAAGTGCCACTGTTTCAGTCCCTCGGTGGTAGAATGCACGCGACCCTTCAGAGATGCATCATCTTGACTTGTTTCGCATGATGGCAGAGGGTGCTTTGCTCTTGCACGACTACTCATCAAGCATTGGGTATGCGTGTGCTTTTGTGTATGCATGTGCGTGTGCATGTGCGTGTGTCCGTGTGCATGTGTTTCCATGTGCATGTGCTTGTGCATTTGCTTGTGCATTTTCTTGTGCATGTGGGCGCGTGTATACGTGTGCGTGCGCTTGTGCATGCGCATGTGCGTGTGCATGTGCATGTGCATGTGCATGTGCATGTGCATGTGGGTGTACTTGTGCAGATGAGTGTGCGTGTGTATGAGCGTGTATGTCTGCGTGTGCATGTGTGTGCGCGTGTGCGTGTACATGTGGGCAAGCGCGCACGCACACGCGAGCATGTGTATGTGTGTATGTGTGTGCGCATGCATGCGTGCGTGCGTGTGTGCATGCATGCGTGCGTACGTGCGTGCGTGCGTGCGTGCGTGCGTGCGTGCATGCGTGCGTGTTTGTGTGTGTGCGTGCGTGCGTGCGTACGTGCGTGCATGCGTGCGTCGTGTGTGCGTGCGTGCATGCGTGCATGCGTGCGTGTTTGTGTGTGTGCGTGCGTGCGTGTGTACGTGCGTGCATGCGTGCATCGTGTGTGCGTGCGTGCATGCGTGCATGCGTGCGTGCGTGCGTGCATGCGTGCGTGCGTGCAAGCGTGCATGCGTGCGTGTATGCGTGTGTACTTGCGTGCGTGCGTGCGTGCGTACGAGCGTTTGTGCGTGCGTGTATGCGTAGGTACGTGCGTGCGTGTGTGCGTGCATGTGTGTGTGTGTGTGTGTGTGTGCATGTGTATGTGTATGTGCATGTGCGTGTGCATGGTCTCCTATCAGCAGATGGCGGGAAGTGTGCTATCGCAAGCGCTGAAGAACGGTGAGAGTTTTGCAGAGGATCGATGAGAGGTGTGGACTGCCATCGCATGCGCTGATCCTGATGTACGTAGGCACATGTGTTGGCTACCATGGCTTTCGTGTGTATCCATGCATGAAGTACATGCAGAATTTGTTCATGTTGTTTGTGCCGTGCCGTGCCGTGCTGTGCCATGCCGTGCCGTGCTGTGCCATTCTTTTGCGTTGCGTTCCATTTTGTTGCATTGTGTTACGTTGCGTTGCGTCGCATCGCATTGTGTTGTGTTTGGTTGTGTTGCGTTGTGATGTGTTGCGCTGCGTCGCAATCTGCTGCATTGTGTTGCGCTGTAATGCGCTACACTACGCTTTGCTGCGCTGCGCTGTGTTGCGTTGTGTTGCGTTGCATTGCGTTCTGTTGTGTTGTGTTGCATTGTGTTGCGTGGCGTTGCATTGCGTTGCGCTACGTTGTGGTGCACTGCGCTATGTTGCGTTGTGTTGTGTTGTCTTGCGTTGTGTTGCACTGGGTTGCGTTGCGCTGTGGTGCACTGCGCTCTATTGCATTGCGTTGCGTTGTGTTGTGTTGTGATGCAGTGCGTTGTGCTGTGTTGCGTTGAGTTGCATTGCGTTGCATTACATTGTGTTGTATTGTGCTGCGCTGCGTTGAGTTGCGTTGCGTTGCGTTGCGCTGCGTTGCGTTGCATTGCGTTGCGTTGTGTTGCATTGCGTTGTGTTGCATTGCGCTGCATTGAGTTGAGATGCATTGCATTGTGTTGCGTTGTCTTGCATTGTGTTGTGTTGCATTGCACTGTGTTGCATTCCGTTGCATTGCGTTGTGTTGAATTGTGTTGCATTGCGCTGCATTGCGTTGCATCCGCTGCGTTGCATTGTGTCATGTTGCGTTGCGTTGCGATGCGTTGCGTTGCGCTGAGTTGTGTGGTTGCAATGTAATGCATTCCGATGCAATGCAATGTGTTGTGCTGCACTGCGTCCCATTGCTTTGCATTGCATTGCGTTGTGCTGCGTTGCGTTCCGTTGCACTGGGCTGCTTTGCAGTGTGTTGCGTTGTGTTGTGTTGTTTTAGGTCGCGTTGCGTTGCACTGCGCTGCCCTGCGTTGCGTTGCGCTGCGCTGTGTTGCTCTATGCTGCATTTTGTTGCATTGAGTCGCGCTGCATTGCGTTGAGTTGCGTTACATTGTTTTGTGTTGTGTTGCATTGTGTTGCGTTGTGTTGCATTGCATTGCGTTGCATTGCATTGCATTGCGTTTCGTTGCATTGCGTTGCGTTGCGCTGCGTTGCATTCCGTTGCGTTGCGTTGATTGCGTTGCATTGCATTGCGTTGCATTGCATTGCATTGCGTTTCGTTGCATTGCGTTGCGTTGCGCTGCGTTGCATTCCGTTGCGTTGCGTTGATTGCGTTGCATTGCATTGTGTTGCATTGTGTTACGCTGCGTTGCGTTGAGTTATGTTGCGTTGCGTTGCGTTGCGTTGTGTTGAGTTGCGTTGCGTTGTGTTGCGGTGCGTGCGTTGTGTTGCGTTTTGTTGCATTGCATTGTGTTGTGTTGTGTTGCATTGCGATGCGCTGTGTTGCATTCCATTGCGCTCCATTGCGTGTTGTGCTGTGCTCCGTTGTGCTGTGCTGCTTTGCGTTGCATTGCGTGACATTGCAATGTGTTCCGTTGCATTGCGTTGTGTTGCGTTGCATTGCGTTGTGTTGAGTATCATGGAATTCCATGAGTGAATTCAAGCCAACCTGTGTGTTCCCTTGTCTTGAATCACTGTACTTGTGTTTCAAATGTATCATCCAAAATATGTCCCTCACCACGTCCTGCACTACCCTTGATGTTGCTCTACTGCATTGCCGCTTGCTTGTTCAGGATCCGGTGGTGAACCAAGCAAGCCTGGGGAAATGTCTTCTTGAAGCTGAGGAGCTGCATGAGTGAGTGTGTGGGTGGGTGGGTGGATGGGTGGGTGATTGAGTGTGTGAGTGAGTGAGTGAGTGTGAGTGAGTGCGTGAGCGAGTGTGCGAGTGAGTGAGTGAGTGAGTGAGTGAGTAAGTGAGTGAGTGAGTGAGTGAGCAAGTGAGTGAGGGAGTGAGTGAGTGAGTGAGTGTGAGTGAGTGAGTGAGTGAGTGAGTGAGTGAGTGAGTGAGTGAGTGAGTGACTGACTGTGAACTTGGAGCACAATGAAACTTGGGAAGTTGAGGGATTGGAAGGGGAAGGAGGGAATCATCGGCGATGCAATGCCAGTGCGTAGTCTTGCATGTTTGTAGCGCAGTGCAACCTCGCAGCGTTGCCTGTGCTGCTGTTTAGTTTTTCTGTTCGGTATTCTCTTCGTTCACAGCCATATTCTCTGTGCAAAACCACAACGGCGTGCATTGCAGACCTGTGGCACACGACCTACGATGAATCCATGCCACACTCTACCACCCTCCTTCTTCCTCCTCCTCTGCCCCCACAGCGCCACACCACGCTACGCCACGCATGCGCAGCGATGGAAGTGCCGATGTGCGGCAGCCGCTGCTGCATCTGCAGCATGGCACGCCAAGCCTCGACAGTCTGTGCAACATCGTGCGTGCGTACCTGGTGTGTCATGTAGGATGGACCCATTGTGATGCTCCAGTAACTATGGCGTTTTGTGTGCTTCATGCATCATGTCCCATATCAGAATATCTGTTGTGTGCATTGACTGGGCATGTCTCCTTGTTGCTCACACGCACACCTGTGTCAGTTTTGTGTGTGCGCCAGTTTCATGTATGTGCCACTTTCATGTGTGTGCCACTTTCATGTGTGCGCCAGTTTCATGTGTGTGCCAGTTTCACGTGTGTGCCAGTTTCATGTGTGTGCCAGTTTCATGTGTGTTCCAGTTTCATGTGTGCGCGAGTTTTATGTGTGTGCCAGTTTCATGTGTGTGCCAGTTTCATGTGTGTGCCAGTTTCATGTGTGTGCACCAGTTTCATGTGTGCGCCAGTTTCATGTGTCCGCCAATTTCATGTGTGTAAGTACGTGTAATTTCGTGTAAGTTTGTGTAAGTGCGTGTAAGTGCATGTAAGTGCGTGTAAGTGTGTGAAAGTGCGTGTAAGTGGATGTAAATTTGTGTAAGTGCGTGTAAGTACATGTAGGTGCGTGTAAGTGTGTTCAGGTACGTGTAAGTACGTGTAAGTGCGTGTAAATGCGTGTAAGTGTGTGTAAGTATGTGTTAGTGCGTGTAAGTATGTGTAAGTGCATGTAAGTGTGTGTAAGTGCGTATAAGTACGTGTAAGTGCATGTAAGTGTGTACACGTTGGTGTAAGTACTGGTAAGTGCGTGTAAGTGCGTGTAAGTGCGTGTAAGTGTGTGTAAGTGTGTGTAAGTGCGTGTAAGTAAGTGTAAGTACATGTAAGTGCGTGTAAGTACATGTAAGTGCGTGTAAGTGCGTGTAAGTGCGTGTAAGTGTGTGTAAGTGTGTGTAAGTGCGTGTAAGTAAGTGTAAGTACATGTAAGTGCGTGTAAGTACATGTAAGTGTGTGTAAGTGTGTGTAAGTATGTGTAAGTACGTGTAAGTGTGTGCAAGTGCATGTAAGTGTGTGTCAGTGTGTGTAAGTATGTGCAAGTTGGTGTAAGGGCGGGTATGTGCGTGTAAGTGTGTGTAAGTGCGTGTAAGTATGTGTAGTGCGTGTAAGTGCGTGTAAGTGCGTGTAAGTGCACGTAAGTGCGTGTAAGTGCGTGTAAATGTGTTTAAGTACGTGAAATTATATGTAAATGCGTGTAAGTACGTGTATGTATGTATAAGTGCGTGTAAGTGCGTGCAAGTTCATGTAAGTGCGTGTAAGTGCTTGTAAGTGCGTGTCAGTATGTATAAGTATGTGTAAGTGCGTGTAAGTGCGAGTAAGTGCGTGAAAGTACGTGTAAGTTTGTGTAAGTTTGTGTAAGTGCGTGTAAGTATGTGTAAGTGTGTGTATGTTTGTATAAATGTGTGTTACTGCATGTAAGTGCATGTAAGTGTGTCTAAGTACGTGTAAGTGGGTGTAAGTGCGTGCAAGTGCGTGCAAGTACGAGTAAGTGCGTGTAAGTGCATGTACGTTCGTGCAAGTACATGTAAGTGGGTGTAACTGCGTGTATGTGCGTGCACGTATGTGTAAGTACGTGTAAGTGTGTGTAAGTTTGTGTAAGTGTGTGTAAGTGCGTATAAGTACGTGTAAGTGCGTGTTACTGCGTATAAGTGTGTGAAAGTGCATATAAGTGCGTATAAGCACGTGTAAGTATGTGTGAGTGCAACTAAGTGTGCGTAAGAGTGTGGAAGTGTGTTTAAGTGCGTGTAAGTGCGTGTAAGCACGTGTAAGAGCGTGTAAGTGTGTGTAAGCATGTATATGTACAAGTAAGAGTGTGTAATTGTGTGTAAGTGCATGTAAGCACGTGTAAGTGCATGTAAGTGGGTGTAAGTGTGTGTCAGTGGGTGTAAGTGCTTGTAAGTACAAGTAAGTGTGTATAAGTATGTGTAAGTGCATGTAAGTATGTCTAAGTACGTCTAAGTGCGTGTAGGTAGGTGTAAGTGTGTGTAAGTATGTGTAAGTTCGTGTAATTACGTTTTAGTGCATGTAAGTACATGTAAGTGCGTGTAAGTGTGTCTAAGTGCGTGTAAGTGTGTGCAAGTATGTGTATGTGCGTGTAAGTATGTGTAAGTGCGTGTAAGTACGTGTACGTTCGTGTAAGTGCCTGTAAGTGCGTGTAAGTGTGTGTAAGTGCACGTATGTGCGTGTAAGTGCATGTAAGTGCATGTAAGTACGTGTAAGTACGTGTAAGTACGTGTAAGTACGTGTACGTTCGTGTAAGTGCCTGTAAGTGCGTGTAAGTGTGTGTAAGTGCACGTATGTGCGTGTAAGTGCATGTAAGTGCATGTAAGTACGTGTAAGTACGTGTAAGTACGTGTAAGTGCGTGTAAGTGGGTGTAAGTGTGTATGTGTGCGTGTTAGATCGTGTAAATGAGTGCAAGTGCGTGTAAGTTTGTGTATTTGCATGTAAGTGCGTGTAAGTGCGTGTAAGTGAGTGCAAGTGCATGTAAGTGGGTGTAAGTGTGTATGTGTGCGTGTTAGATCGTGTAAATGAGTGCAAGTGCGTGTAAGTTTGTGTATTTGCATGTAAGTGCGTGTAAGTGCGTGTAAGTGAGTGCAAGTGCATGCAAGTGCGTGTAAGTGTGTGTAATCGCGTGTACATGCGTGTAAGTATGCGAAAATGCGTGTAATTGCGTGTAAGTACGTGTAAGTACGTGTAAGTGCATATAAGTGCGTGAAAGTGCGTGTACCTGCGTGTAAGTACGTTTAAGTGCAGGTAAGTAGGTGTAAGTGTGGGTTAGTACATGTAAGGTCGTGTAAGAGCGTGTAAGTACGTGTGAGTGCATATAAGTTCGTGTAAATTTGTCTACATGAATGCAAGTTTGTGTTCATGCGTATAAGTACGTGTAAGTGCGTCTAAGTGCGTGTAAGTCCTTTAAGCACGTGTAAGTACGTGTAAGTGCGTATAAGTGCGTATAAGTGCAAATAAGTGCATGTAATTAGGTATAAGTGCATGTAAGCACGTGTAAGTGCGTGTAAGTGGGTCTAAGTGTGTGTAAGTGGGTGTAAGTGCATGTAAGTACAAGTAAGTATGTGTAAGTACGTGTAAGTACGTGTAAGTATGTGTAAGTGTGTGTAAGTGTGTGTAAGTGCGTGTAAGAGCGTGTAAGTTCGTGTAAGTACGTGTTAGTACATCTAAGTACGTGTAAGTGTGTGTAAGTGTGTGTAAGTGCGTATAAGTGCGTGTCAGTGTGTGTAAGTACGTATAAGTACGTGTAAGTATGTGTAAGTGCGTGTAAGTGTGTGTAAGTGCGTAAAAGTATGTATAAGCGCGTGTAAGTGCGTGTAAGTGTATGTAAGTGCGTGTAAGTGTGTGTAAGATCATGTAAGTGGGTGTAAGTGGGCGTAAGTGCGAGTAAGTGCGTGCAAGTGCGTACAAGTACGTGTAAGTGCGTGTAAGTGTATGTAAGTGCGTGTAAGTGTGTGTAAGATCATGTAAGTGGGTGTAAGTGGGCGTAAGTGCGAGTAAGTGCGTGCAAGTGCGTACAAGTACGTGTAAGTGCATATAAGTGCGTGTACGTGCATGTAAGTACGTGAAAGTGTGTGTAAGTGCGTGTAAGTATGTGTAAGTGCGTGTAAGTGCATGAAAGAGCGTGTCAGTATGTGGAAGTACGTATAAGTACATGTAAGTGCGTGTACGTGCATGTAAGTACGTGAAAGTGTGTGTAAGTGCGTGTAAGTATGTGTAAGTGCGTGTAAGTGCATGAAAGAGCGTGTCAGTATGTGGAAGTACGTATAAGTACATGTAAGTGCGTGTAGGTGCGTGTAAGTGCATTAACGTGCGTCTAAGTGTATGTGTAAGTGTGTGTAAGTACATGTAAGTGCGTGTAAGTGCATGTAAGTATTTGTGAGTGTGTGTAAGTGCGTGTAAGTGTGTGTAAGTATGTATAAGGGCATGTAAATGTGTATAAGTATGTGTAAGTTCGTGTAAGTGTTTATAAGTGTGTGTAAGTGTGTGTCAATGTGTGGAAGTGTGTGTTAGTGCGTGTAAGTGCGTGTAAGTGTGTGTAAGTATGTGTAAGTGCATATAAGTTTGTGTAAGTACGTGTAATTACGTGTAAGTGTGTGTAAGTGCATATAAGTTTGTTTGGGTGCGTGTAAGTGCGTATAAGTGCGTGTAAGTGCTTGTAATTATGTGTATGTGCGTGTAAGTGCCTGTTAGTGCGTGTAAGTGCGTGTAAGTCATGTAAGTGCGTGTAAGTGCCTGTAAGTATGAATAAGTGTGTGTAAGTGGGTGTTAGTACGTGTATGTGTGTGTAAGTGCGTGTAAGTGCGTGTAAGTCATGTAAGTGCGTGTAAGTGCCTGTAAGTATGAATAAGTGTGTGTAAGTGGGTGTTAGTACGTGTATGTGTGTGTAAGTGCGTATAAGTGCGTGTAAGTATGTATAAGTGTGTGTATGTGCGCGTAAGTGCATGTAAGTACATGTAAGTACGTGTAAGTGTGTGTAAGTACGTGTAAGTGTGTGTAAGTGCGTGTAAGTGCGTGCAAGTTGGTGTAAGTGAGGGTAAGTATGTGTAAGTGTGTGTAAGTGTGTGTAAGTGTGTGTAAGTACATGTAAGTGTGTGTAACTGCGTGTATGTGGGTGTAAGTGCATGTAAGGGCCTTTAATTATGTGTAGGTACGTGTAAGTGTGTGCAAGTGCGTGTAAGTGTGTGTTAGTACATGTAACTTGTGCAAGGTTGTGTAAGTGCGGGTAAGTGCGTGTAAGTACGTGTAAGTGTGTGCAAGTGCGTGTAAGTGTGTGTTAGTACATGTAACTTGTGCAAGGTTGTGTAAGTGCGGGTAAGTGCGTGTAAGTACGTGTAAGTGTGTGTTAGTATGTGTAAGTGCCTACAAGTACGTGTACGTGCGTGTAAGTGCGTGTAAGTGCGTGCAAGTGTGTGTAAGTGCGTGTAAGTATATGTAAGTGCGTGTAAGTGCGTGTCAGTGTGTGTAAGTGCGTGTAAGTACGTGTAACTACGTGTAAGTTTGTGTAAGTGCGTGTAAGTGCGTGCAAGTGCGTGTAAGTATGTGTAAATGTGTGTAAGTGTGTGTAAGTACATGTAAGTGCGTTTAAGTACGCGTAAGTGCGTGTAAGTGCGTGTAACTGCATGTAAGTGCGTAAAAGTGTGTATAAATGCATGTACATGGGTGTAAGTGCCGGTAAATGCGTGTAAGTACATGCAAGTGCGTGTAAGTGTGTGTAAGTACGTGTAAGTGGGTGTAAGTGTGTGTCAGTGTTTGTAAGTGCGTGTAAATGTGTGTAAGTGCGTGTAAGTGCGTGTAAGTTCATGTAAGTTTATGTAAGAGCATACAAGTGCGTATAAGTGTGTGTAAGTGCGTGTAAGTGCGTGTAAGTGAGTGTAAGTGCATGTAAGTGTATGTAAGCACGTTTAAGTATGTGCATTTTTGTGTACATGCGTGTAAGTGCGTGGAAGTGTGTGTAAGTGCGTCTAAGTGTGTGTAAGTGTGTATAAGTGTGTGTTATTTGGTGTAAGTGCGTATAGGTGCGTGAAAATGCATGCAAGTGCGTGCAAATACGTGTAAGTGTGTGTAAGTGTGTGTAGGTTTGTGCAAGTACGCGAAAGTGGGTGGAAGTGCGTGTAAGTGCGTGCATGTACGTGTAAGTGCGTATAAGTACGTGTAAGTTTGTGTAAGTACGTGTACGTGTGTGTAAATGCGTGTAAGTACGTGTTACTGCGTGTAAGTGTGTGTAAGTATGTGTAAGTACGTGTAAGTACGTGTAAGTACGTGTAAGTTTGTGTAAGTACGTGTACGTGTGTGTAAATGCGTGTAAGTACGTGTTACTGCGTGTAAGTGTGTGTAAGTATGTGTAAGTACGTGTAAGTACGTGTAAGTACGAGTAAATACGTGCGAGTACAAGTAAGTGTGTGTAAGTGTGTGTCCGTGTGTGAAAGTATGTGTAAGTGCGTGTAAGCAGGTGTAAGTATGTGTAAGTGCGTGTACGTCCGTGTACGTGCAAGTAACTGCATGTAATTACGCGTAAGTGCATGTAAGCACGTGTAAGTACGTATAGTGGGTATAAGTGCATGTAAGTGCGTGTAAGTGCGTGTAAGTGTGTGTAAGTGCGTGTAAGTGCGTGTAAGTGCGTATAAGCTCGTGTAAGTGGGTATTAGTGCATGTAAGTATGTGTAAGTACTTGTAAGTGCGTGTAAGTGCGTGTAAGTGTGTGTAAGTGCGTGTAAGTGCGTGTAAGTGCGTATAAGCTCGTGTAAGTGGGTATTAGTGCATGTAAGTATGTGTAAGTACTTGTAAGTGCGTGTAAGTGCGAGTATGTGTATCTAAGTGCGTGTAAGTATGTGTAAGTGCGTGTAAGTGCATGTAAGTGTGTGTAAGTGCGTGTAAGTTTGTGTAAGTGTGTGTAAGTGTGTATAATTGTCTGTAAGTACGTGTAAGTGTGTGTAAGTGTGTGCAAATGCGTGCAAGTGCGTGTAAGTGCGTGTAAGTGCGTGTACGTATGTGTAAGTACGTGAAAGTGCGTGTAAGTACGTGTAAGTACGTGTAAGTGTGTGTAAGTGTGTGCAAATGCGTGCAAGTGCGTGTAAGTGCGTGTAAGTGCGTGTACGTATGTGTAAGTACGTGAAAGTGCGTGTAAGTACGTGTAAGTACGTGTAAGTGTGTGTAAGTCCGTGAAAGTGCATAAACGTTCGTGTACGTGTGTGCAAGTGTGTGTAAGTGTGTGTATGTGCGTGTAAGTATGTGTAAGTGTGTGTAAGTGTGTGTAAGTACGTGTACATGCATATTAGTATGTGTAAATATGTGTTAGTGCGTGTACGTTTGTGTAAGAGCGTGTAAGTGCAAAGAAGTGCGTGCAAATGTGTTTATGTTTGTCTAAGTAAATGTAAGTTTGGATAAATGTGTGTAAGTGGGTGCAAGTGCGTGCAAGTGCATGTGAGTGTGCGTAAGTGCGTCTAAGCATGTGTAAGTGTGTGTAACTGGGTGTAAGTACGTGTAAGTACAAATAAGTGTGTGTAATTACATGTCAATGCATGTAAGCACGTGTAAGTGCGTGTAAGTGGGTGTACGTGTGTGTAAGTGGGTGTAAGTGCTTGTAAGTGCAAGTAAGTGGATGTAAGTACGTATAAGTGCGTGTAAGTATGTGTAAGTGTGTGTAAGTGTGTGCAAGTGCATGTAAGTGCGTGTAAGTGTGTGTAAGTATGTGTAAGTGTGTGTAAGTATGTCTAAGTACGTGGAAGTGCATGTAAGTATGTGTAAGTGCGTGTAAGTTTGTGTAATTATGTGTAAGTGTGTGTACGTGTGTATGTACGTGTAAGTGCGTGTAAGTGTGTGTAAGTGCGTGTAAGTACGTGTAAGTGGATGTAAGTACGTGTAAGTGCCTGTAAGTGCATATAGGTATGTGTTAGTTTGTGTAAATGTGTGTAAGTGCGTGTAAGTGCGTGCAAGTGCGTGCAAGCGCGTGTAAGTACTTGTTAGTGCATGTACGTGCGTGTGAGTACGCGAAAGTGCATGTAAGTGCGTGTAAGTGTGTGTAAGTGCGTGTACGTGGATATAAGTACATGTAAGTGCGTGAAAGTACGTGTAAGTGTGTGTAGGTGTGTGTCAGTGTGTGTAAGTGCGTGTAAGTGCGTGTAAGTGCGTGTAAGTGCGTGTAAGTGCGTGTAAGTGCGTGTAAGTGCGTGTAAGTGCGTGTAAGTGCGTGTAAGTGCGTGTAAGTGCGTGTAAGTGCGTGTAAGTGCGTGTAAGTGCGTGTAAGTGCGTGTAAGTGCGTGTAAGTGCGTGTAAGTGCGTGTAAGTGCGTGTAAGTGCGTGTAAGTGCGTGTAAGTGCGTGTAAGTGCGTGTAAGTGCGTGTAAGTGCGTGTAAGTGCGTGTAAGTGCGTGTAAGTGCGTGTAAGTGCGTGTAAGTGCGTGTAAGTGCGTGTAAGTGCGTGTAAGTGCGTGTAAGTGCGTGTAAGTGCGTGTAAGTGCGTGTAAGTGTGTGTAAGTGCGTGTAAGTGCGTGTAAGTGTATGTAAGTGCGCGTAAGTTTGTGTAAGATCGTGTAAGTGCGTGTAAGTGTGTGTAAGTGTGTATAAGTGCATGTAAATATGTATAAGTATGTGTAAGTGCGTGTAAGTGCGTGTAAGTGTGTGTATGTTTGTGTAAATGCGTGTAAGTGTGTGTAGGTGCATGTAAGTGCGCGTAAGTATGTATAAGTGCGTGTAAGTAGGTGTAAGTGTGTTTAGGTACGTGTAAGTGTGTGTAAGTACGTGCAAGTGCATGCAAGTGCGTATAAGTGTGTGTAAGTGCGTGTACATTTGTGCGAGTACGTGTAAGTGGATGTAAGTGCGTGTAAGTGTGTGCACGTGCGTATAAGTGCATTTGAGTACGTGTAAGTTTGTGTAAGTGCATGTAAGTACGTGTAAGTGTGTGTAAGTGCATATAAGTGCGTGTAAGTGTGTGCCACTGCGTGTAAGTGTGTGTAAGTGCGTGTAAGTATGTATAAGTATGTGTAAGTATGTGTGAGTGTAAGTAAGTGCGTGTTAGTGCGTGGAAGTGTGTGTAAGTGCATGTAAGTGTGTGTAAGTGCGTGCAAGCGCGTGTAAGTGCGTGCAAGTGTGTGTAAGTACGTGTAAGTGCGTGTACGTGCGTGTAAGTGTATGTTAGTGTATGTAAGTGCATGTAGGTGCGTGTAAGTGTGTGAAAGTACGTGTACGTGCGTGTAAATGTGTGTAAGTGCGTGTAAGTACGTGTAAGTACGTGTAAGTATGTGTAAGTGCGTGTAAGTATGTGTAAGTATGTGTAAGTATGTGTAAGTATGTGTAAGTATGTGTAAGTATGTGTAAGTATGTGTAAGTATGTGTAAGTATGTGTAAGTATGTGTAAGTATGTGTAAGTATGTGTAAGTATGTGTAAGTATGTGTAAGTATGTGTAAGTATGTGTAAGTATGTGTAAGTATGTGTAAGTATGTGTAAGTATGTGTAAGTATGTGTAAGTATGTGTAAGTATGTGTAAGTATGTGTAAGTATGTGTAAGTATGTGTAAGTATGTGTAAGTATGTGTAAGTATGTGTAAGTATGTGTAAGTATGTGTAAGTATGTGTAAGTATGTGTAAGTATGTGTAAGTATGTGTAAGTATGTGTAAGTATGTGTAAGTATGTGTAAGTATGTGTAAGTATGTGTAAGTATGTGTAAGTATGTGTAAGTATGTGTAAGTATGTGTAAGTATGTGTAAGTATGTGTAAGTATGTGTAAGTATGTGTAAGTATGTGTAAGTATGTGTAAGTATGTGTAAGTATGTGTAAGTATGTGTAAGTATGTGTAAGTATGTGTAAGTATGTGTAAGTATGTGTAAGTATGTGTAAGTATGTGTAAGTATGTGTAAGTATGTGTAAGTATGTGTAAGTATGTGTAAGTATGTGTAAGTATGTGTAAGTATGTGTAAGTATGTGTAAGTATGTGTAAGTATGTGTAAGTATGTGTAAGTATGTGTAAGTGCGTGTAAGTGTGTGTAAGTGCGTGTAAGTACGTGTAATTGCGTATAAGTGCGTGTAAGTACGTGTAAGTGCGTGGAAGAAGGTGCAAGTGCGTGTAAGTGCTTGTGAGTGCGTGTACGTGTGTAGGTACGTGAAAGTGCATGTAAGTGCATGTAAGTGCGTATAAGTACGTGTTAGTATGTGTACGTGCATGAAAGTGTGTGAAAGTGCATGCAAGTGTGTGTAAGTGCGTTTAAGTGCATGTAAGTACGTGGAAGTGCGTGTAAGTGCACGCAAGTGTGTGTAAGTGCGTGTAAGTGCGTGTAAGCGCGTGTAAGTGTGTGTTAGTGTGTGTAACTAC
>SZWC01012408.1:13036-31627 GCA_023375785.1 Penium margaritaceum | reverse complement strand
CTCTTCTCTTTTTCTCTGTTTCTCTCTATCTCTCTCTCTACCTCTCTCTCTCTCTCTCTCTCTCTCTCTCTCTCTCTTTCTGTCTCTCTCTCTATCCATTCTTCGCTTTTGCATCTGTTGTACTCTTTCCATCTCTTCTTAAAAACCAATACACTTTATGACCCTTTTTTTCTGTATCCTTCCCTTTATATACCTACACTGATTCCCTCCCTCTGATTATAAGACCATAACTAGTAAGGGATTGCCTTGGTACTACAAACAGTAGTGTAATTGCTGATGTTGAAACTTATCCTAGTTTTTCTATTGTTATGCTCGTTTTTCCACTGTTGATCTTGATGCTTTTGTCAAGGAGATACGCAAATACAATAAAATTTACATTTCAGTGGAATTATAAAGCATGATGATGAATAGAGGGATGAATTGAATAATGCCATGTCATAGGATGGCAATATTGAAAACTTGCTATATTATTTTAAATGCAAACTAAGAATCATGAACCTCCAAGTGTGGTGATACAACTAAGAATAGAATATTGCGCTTCACCAAGTAGAAAAAGCCCATTATCTAAGATCATCAAGCTTCTCAACAAAATTACATGGATATTGCAATGAGCGAATGAAGTTGACCTTCACCTATGTTTGCGCTTAGTTTTCCTCAACTTTGGAGAGTGTGAAGTCGAACACATAAACAATGGTTCACCTCCTTTCACCAAAAAACAAAACTTGCTTCTTATTACATCATGGTTTAGAATAATGCTTCATTTAGCTTGGCATGATTATGTTCAATTGCTCTATTTTTCATGCATGCTTTAGATAGCAAACGTTTTATGACGAGCACGTTGAATCATCGAAATGTTTTTTGATGCTTTGTTGCTGCTATCCTTAGTCATTTCAAAGAAGGTATAAAGAATTTTGTTGTGGTCAAAGTAACAAACTATAAATGAAACCTGGGACACATCCCTTTTACTTGAGTTTGAAACACCATGTCAGCAACATATTTAAATTGATTATTGTCACTTCATGTTGTGAGCTTTGTCATGTTAATGTTTAATATTGATGATCCAAAGTCAGAAACGTAGTGTGAACTGGTTTCTTTTGAGATTTGAACCGTTGCTTGTGATGAGGAAATGGTCGTTTTGTCATTTTCCTACTATATGTGCAAAACATGTGTGATTCCTTTGCTCATTTTTCCTCACAAACAGAGAAAGGCCATCAACATGATCTTCTTGAGTGACCTCAGTCAATGAAGATGCTTAGATTTGTGCTAAGAATTTATGCAAAGTCCCTTGTGTGTTGGAATCAAGAGCTTCAAAGAGGTTTGTGTTCACTTATGGGTTGGCAATGTGAAGTCATGACAGTTTCTTTAGAAATCTCCTTAAGTGGCCATCCAAAACCTTTTGTCTAACTAAATTCAATGGTTGACTCATATTATCATGGCATGATTATAGAACCTCCTCTTTACATGGCTCCAGAAAAAAGCTTCAATCATGGAATGCAACACTCTCAAGTAAAACAAAACCCACATTTCCATCTTCAAATAAACTATTCTCACTCTATTATCATTGTTGATTGTCTCAAATCTGTTTAAGTGTGAGAAGGGATGTAAAAGAGTACACTTACCTGAGGAAAAAAGAGAATGAAAGCACATATGGACCTATGAGATTGTGTCAGTAATTTATCCTCTTCATTTCAATGCTTGCTCTGCCATTAGAATAAAGTATGGTGTGCTAATCCGTCTACTTATGTGGACATGTCCCGTCCAAGATGAGTATTGAGAGACATCCATGCATGGTGAAGGTGAAACTAATGTGAGAACAAACAAAATCCCATTATCCTTTGATAAACATTGTATTAAAGGGATCCGGCGTATTTAACCCATAATGTTCCTTTTGTTGCCCTTATTGGTTTTTCTTATGGTTTCCTATTGTTCGAATCTACTGATTGCTTCTCTTGTCCAACTAGTGTTAGATTTGTGCTTCATAGTCTTTTCTCCATTGGAGAATGAATATCAATTGTTCTTTTAAACAAAAACAAGCAATACTAATCACTTAAATGTTGGTGTTGGACACTGCATACATAAAGTACGTATTAGAATAGTAGAATGGGAAAGAAGCAAGAGATAAGGAAGGCCAAACATGGAGTTCTATCAAGTCATTGTAGCAACTAGCAACATGGCCAAAATGTAAACGCCTGTTTGTAATCCTCAAGAATTCAAAGCTAGTATTGTGACCACGTCGATGTCCAAGAATTGGCCTCACATGGGCAAACGTTTGACAATGTACTAAGAATTTCAAAGCATACTCTACTTCAACATGATAGCACAAGCGACTATAATTTCCTTGGTCTTGACAACTTCCACGTTGTCGACATGGACATGCTACTTGCTACGCCACTTGAAGGTGAGTGTCATGAACCTACTTCGGCTGTAGCACAAGAGTGGATCTTGTTGTTAAAAGGAAGAGGCCCCTCCATTTTCCTTTAGAAAGTTGTTTATATGCGGTCTATACTTGATCAATCAACGGAAATGCTTTGTTTAATGCGGACCGAGTAATTTGTTTTAGTTGCTTTAGCATCATGAGTGTATCATGCAGATGAGCAAAAGAGGTACCATGGCTCACACAAGATGAAAGAATCTTAAGCCGGGAAGGGAAGTTTGCATTTCTCATCTACTTTTGCAAATTACCATAGAGAAAAACCTTTAAGTGCAACATGCAAGAAACTATGTGGCTCCCACATGATGTCATTCTCACTATGAGAAAGGGCAAAGAACATGCTATGCGTGTAATGTGGGTTGGAATACACGTATATGAAAATTGAAGGGCACCTCAGTTGGACAAAGAATAGTCAATGTAGAGGAAACGATGTCTTAAATGGATGGAGTTGACAACAAAAGGATATAGGACTCAATGATTCCATACATTACTACGAGGAAGGGGAAGCAACAAGTGAGAAAAATGAGACAACGATGACGCAATGATGAGAGAAGGTGGTGAAGGGGAAGAGGAGGTTGTGCTCGTGGACTCCAAGAGGGTTGATGGAGATAAGGTGGTGGAAGAGGACGAGGAGGATGGGTTGATGATGGATTGATGTGGAGGTGCTGGAGGAGTTGGTAAACGTGCTTGTAAGCATGTGTAGATCTAAGTACAGGAAAGGAGGAGGAACTTAGGCAGGGGGGCAGAGGGTGGAAGAAAGGATGGATAAAGAAAAGGGGAGTGGGTAGAGAGGGCAAGGTAGAGATGGGGAGGGGGAAAAGGGGGGGCACGTAGAGGGGAGGGAAAGGAGAGTGAGTTGGGAAGAGAGAGGGGGGAAGGTAGGTAAAAGAAGTGAGCATGAGAGAGTGATGGAGAGGGAGTGAAAGAAAGTGAGAGGGGGTGAGGGAAAAATAAAGACATAAAGAGAAACGGAAAGAGAAAGGAAGGGGCCATGTAAGAGGTGCAAAAGGAAAGGAGTGCTTAGGTGGATGATTGGATGATACAAAGGGGAAAGGGTTAGCAAGTAGTCAAAGGACATAGAATTCCAAGGGATTGTTGGCCAAAGGAGTGATGTGGCAGGCCATAGGAGGGGAACATGGGCAATGAAGGGGATGGCGGGTAGAGATGGAGGCGTCAGCTAAAAGGGATCATTAGAATACGGGTGGGGGCAGGTTTGAACAACTACTTCTATTTGTTTAGTGACTACTTGTGCTACTATAGCTATAATGGGAAGTTCGGGTGGGGAGGAAGGGCTGGCGCTTATAAGAAGTAGATTTTGGGTGGTGGGGGCAACACACGTATCGTATTGCTACCACGATTCCACGAAAAATGTGGAGGGAGCTTGGGGTTCCAACGTGCTCTTTTTGGGCGGGGGGGGGGGAAGAGGGAGGACACAAATTCTAGGGTGATAAGCGAGAGGGCATCAAACGCTTGTGCGCCAAACGAGAGCACTGGTTACCATCACAATAATGAGAAAGACGGAGGAGGGGACATGGTTGAGGGAAACGTGTGATGGGAGGGAAAGACGGAGTGATGGTGTGAAAGGATGGAACTCAGGGACAGAGGAATGGCAAAGGAAATGAGTGAGAGGAGTAGGGGGGAGGGGGATTGGAGCAAGGGATGAGAACAAGGACATAACCTAGGGAGATGGGTATTGGGATAGTGGACGTGGGAGAGTAGAAAGGGAAATATGGAAGGGATCGAGACGTGGGAGGGAGGAGGGACATGAGGAAGGGATGAAACAAAGTGTCTTTTTCCCCCCTTGCGAGGGTGAAAGAGAAGACAAGAGAAAGAGACACACACACACACACACACACAGAGAGAGAGAGAAAGAGAGAGAGAGAGAGAGAGAGAGAGAGAGAGAGAGAGAGANGGAGGACACAAATTCTAGGGTGATAAGCGAGAGGGCATCAAACGCTTGTGCGCCAAACGAGAGCACTGGTTACCATCACAATAATGAGAAAGAGGGAGAAGGGGACATGGTTGAGGGAAACGTGTGATGGGAGGGAAAGACGGAGTGATGGTGTGAAAGGATGGAACTAAGGGACAGAGGAATGGCAAAGGAAATGAGCGAGAGGAGTAGGGGGGAGGGGGATTGGAGCAAGGGATGAGGACAAGGACATAACCTAGGGAGATGGGTATTGGGATAGTGGACGTGGGAGAGTAGAAAGGGAAATATGGAAGGGATCGAGACGTGGGAGGGAGGAGGGACATGAGGGAGGGATGAAACAAAGTGTCTTTTTCCCCCCTTGCGAGGGGGAAAGAGAAGAAAAGAGAAAGACACACACACACACACAGAGAGAGAGAGAGAGAGAGAAAGAGAGAGAGAGAGAGAGAGAGAGAGAGAGAGTTAAGGACAAAGAGACAGAGGGAGAGAAAANAACAAAGGGGGGATAGAGGGGGGGGATGAGATTCGGGGAAGGAGGGAAAGGAGGTGGTTATGCGCATTGAGACAGATAGATGCGTGGAAGGGAATTATGGGAGCATATGGGGGAAGCCACAGAAGGTTGAATCGAAAGCCTCATATATTGGCACCAAATACTAAGGGCAAGGAAAGAGCACTATGGGTAACAAATGAAGGAAGAGAGATAAAATAGAATGTGATTAAACGTTGGTGGAAGGAGAAAGGAATGAAAAATTACCACAATTTGCAAGCAAATGGTTACATTATAATTACTGAAGGCGGGAATTAGAAGCAAAGGGGGGGGGGATTCATGGGCCGAGATCAGGGGTCTTATTCCATGAGAAAATATACTTATTGCAATCAGAACAGGATAATGGGAAAAAAATATGAAATCTGGGATTTCAAACACCGTCTTGTATGAAGCTTGTGCGGCCAATAATGACATGGTCATGATGACATGGCATGAGACTAATAAAAAAAAGATCTCACGTTTGATATATGGACCATGTGTATGGCCAAGAACGTACTTGGTTATCACTGAAATCATCACTTGGGAAACATTTATTGATGCCATTATTTTTTGAAAGTATTTTGTATGTTAGAATGTTTCACTATTTGAATGCCAAGGTAAAACGAACTTTTTCTCCTTGATGGATACGCCTAAAATGTCCATTGTTTTATGTTTCTTTTTCCTAAAATGCTCATGTTACTTAGCTTTGACATCCGTATAGCAAGATCTTGTTTTTCTCGAAAACAATGTGTTTTTCTAGTTTTTCACCGTTTTCTAGCCCTTTATTTTTTTTTAACAGCCATTCATCTTCAACGTTCAATTTGTCCTCACTTTTGCTGCTAGGCCCATCCTTCTCTATCAAAATGTTTGATTGCAGGAAATATTGATTTATGAATGGTTGGATGAAGGCCTTCAAAATGATTTCTTTGTGATGTGTTTGTGGATAATAGATGAAACTATGATTTCACAATAACGTTTATGCAAATTTAAGTGTGGAACACCATAAATTACCAAAAATGATTCCCTGTATCTGCACAAGTCAACAAAATACACTCTAGGTTACTGCAAATTAGTTTGTATGTGGTGACACACCTATGCTTATGAAATTTATGTTAGTTCTGAAGTTTAAGTTGGAAAACGTGTCATTGATTTCCAGACCAACCTTAAATATTAGAATACAAAACAAAATCTACTTTATTCCAAATATTAAACCACAATATGTTCCATTTTTGTATACAAGTGTGTTTAAACATGGGATATCTCCCTTTGCTGAAGAACGTTGGTTGAAATGGAAAGAATTATCAGATAACTTCATGTATCAAACATCTTGATTTTTCTCACCTACTTGTTCCTCGCACTTCACCGATAGTCTTTGTCTTCTCATTTTCATACATACCACCGAATGTCCAATTTCTCTTTTTCACAATTTGCTTACCACATAAAAGTTCCTTTTAGTCTCACATAGTTGATGTCACTCACGTATACTGTGAAAATCATCAAGGGTTCTTGCTCATAAATGAAAAAAAACGTTACGTAACAGGAACGTTAGCAAATTCCAAATGTTTCATGCTTTAGAAAATAACTATTCAATAGTGTAAGTCACAGTGAGTAATTAAAACCCATGTTCCTTTTAGAAAAGTCATAGACTGCTAACATTACTTCCAAAAATAACCTAAGTTTTTTCATTTACACAATGTACTCTTCCCTTCTCTTTTTTTTTAAATGTTTTTAAAAGGGTCCTCTTGTATTACTTTAGTAAATCAGTGGGTATGAGGGTGTTACTACCAATGCAGTGGTGTGGATACATGTTGAATATAACTTTATTAAAAATTGGTAATTTTAAGCCCTTATTGTTGTCATTTTGATTATATTGTTTTTAATTTTGACTAGAGAATACATCTGAAGAATGACTTCTCATAATGATACAAAATAGCACTCATTCTTGCATATCATGTAAAGATTACATCTAATTGTAGTATTAACTTGATTTCCTAAGCTATCAACATAATACAAATTTAAGCAATATATGTCTCATGGATAACTAGCAACTATTAGAGCATCTTTTCATTTAAAAACAACAAAGAAGGGTGCTGGATTTGTAGTAGCTTTAAAAAACTTGTTCATTTATAGAACACAAATCATGGCCTTAACAATACTCTTCAAATAGAATATTCATGTTATGTATAATCTGAATAGAATCAGTATCATGATGGTATGACACGTCCAATTATCTTCTTGGTCCAATTATGATATGAAATTGTTCTTTTCAATTTCTATATTCCATCTTATGACGTTGAGTACGTTTTAGCTCTTGATTTTGATCTTCACGCATGCTTGAGATGAATTTCTCCCTTAACTTGAGAACAACTTCCATGAGGAAAACACAAGGTTAAGATACAGATTGGGGATGATTTGATGTTTTGAAATAATCTTTTTATCTACCTAGACCAATAAGCTTGATATTTCCCCTATCGTTATCAACTTCATTCAAAGGGTTTCCTTCAACATTCCATGCAATTGTTACATCACATTCTCTACATGTACACCCTCAATTGAGTCCCCATAACAGATTTTACCTAGTTCTTTACACATTTTATGTGTTCTCGGTTTTCAAATGCACATTAATCATATTGTTTTCTCGGTAATATACAACATAGAAGTATCAGATCAAAGGTTCTTGTCAGAAATTATGAAAATGTATCTTTTTACCTTCACTGCATATGTTACAAGTTTATGAAATGGAGGTTAAAATTCAGTTTTTATGTAGGTATGAGGTTTTCTTTGTGTTTGTCATCATAATAGAAGGGGAGGTTTATGCATTGATGGATGTTGGAAAACAATTGTGGATGTTGTTGTTACTCCCAAGCTGCTTCACGATTATTGCCATCTTCAACCTTCTTCAGAAGGTTCATATAAAAGAGTTTTCATAATCGTTATTAGAAAATCAACATATATTCTATTTGTTTTATCTTAGTCTTATAGAAAATGAAGAATGGAAATTCGGATGATCATGTAAAAATATTGGACTAAAGTATTTTCTTAAACGTCCACTAGCTTTTATAATTGATTATTATAATTTTTCTTAATGTAGCGTGAACCAAAGAGTAAGAGGATCCTAAGTGGAACTACATGAGCGCCTAATGTATGATATTTTGCATTATAAAATGAGATGTAAAGTATATAAATTGCTTCTAATTTGAGAAACTTGTGTTGAAGCATTCGTCTTCTTGAAAACAATTCATCTGTGAACATGTCATTTGTAGTTCTTATTCAATTTTGAATGGGGTGTTTCTCAAGTAGGAGGATCCCATTACCCTCCTATTTGGCAATGATTTGGTCTATCATGAGCACATCCTATTTCAGATGAAAAAAACTCAGAGATTGATGAAAGACCGACAACATTCGAAATGACTTAAAAGTCAGTCTTTTAACATTACGTTTTCCCCTTCTGCTTCATGCTTTATTTTGAATTTCGCCACATATTGACTTTCTTTGCCTTGCTTCATGTGATCAACATTTTGTAATGATAGATGAATCTCATTCACATTTCATACAAATATTTTCAAAACTAGTATACAATTCATCGTTTACACCCCCTTGCCCTTGTGGCTATTCTACATTACGAACAAACTAATTTCTTTTTTTGCTAAATGGAATACTCATCAAATTTTGTATTTTTAGCTGACGTTAGTGACCATTGATCTTGCCCTATCACTTCCATTTGGTTTGATTTCTTTTATAGCTTCCTAGTAGTTTTATCTTTCATTCTTTTACATCCAAACATCCCTTCAACATAGAATTTCATGTTTATCTTGTGTATCTTTTTATGTGCTCGAGTATCAACCTTGACATACTCTTCATTTTCTTTTGGAGGATAGTGTTTAAGCGAGACACATAAAAACATCTTGTATGGCCTCGCTCCACAACCTCCATGTGGAGCATGCTCCAACTTTCTTTCATTAATCATCACAATGAAATGAATGATCATGAAACGTTTCATGAAAATACAAGACTAGATTAAAAGAGAGAAAATATATACATTTGATCTTATGAATGTAACACGAGTATCATCTAAATTCAGTACATTCATGTTGCACAACTGAAGTTGAACTCACCTTAATTACCAGCCTAAAAAAAACCTTTTTTCATAAAGCAATTAATGATGAGATTAGATAAAACTAATGAAAACTGTATTCGATATGGTTGTCCAAAGATATCTTGCATTGAATGAAATTTCAAATCGAAGCTCAAAAACTGTTTCTATAACAACATGCAAAGTGAAACTGGTAATGGATCATGATGTAAAATAAAAATTCCATTTTAGCATCCTTATTCTAGATATGAATAATGTTTTGATTTTGTGGTGATTTCAAGTTAATGAAGAATTTATCTGAGGTCTTTTCATGTATTTTCATGTATTTTCATGAGCAAGTGAAAATTCTTATCCATTTTTGTGCTCTTTGTTTTTCAACAATTAGGAAGCTTTGAATACAAACAAGTTTATTTAGCTGATTGAACTGGTATGTTTAACTATTTACTTGTTGATGATAAGAATATCACATCAGTTATTACGCAAAACATGGTTTCACATAATTGAAAGCGATAATATTTAGTTCCATTTAGATTTGTCATCATTTTTAGTATCACCAACATATGTAAAATGATTTCTCAGTTTCAAGAACTGTTTTTTTTCAACCTGGTATTTTGCATCCGCGATGATTGTTTCATCTTGTATTAGAAAGGTTTCCTAATGCAAGTGCTTTCTTATGATCAATGTGTTCTCTTCAATAGGATTCCCTTAAATTGAAAAATCAATCTAAGAGAATGATTCTTTAGAAAAAACACGTTCACATCAAGGTGAGGTGTGTTTCAAAGATGTAGAGAACCATATGTGGTTTCATTGTAAAATGCTATAATGTGTTTCTTAAGTTGAAGCACTTAACAACTTTGACACATTTTTGCACCTTTTCCATTCTATCATCACTTATAGTCATCCACATAAGGAGGCCTAAAATCAACATCAACACCACATTTCTAAAAATGTTACTTCCAAATCCAAGATCTTGAAAACATACATGTGGGTTTATTCTCTCTGTTGTGATTTACCTAGTTTGGCTGACCGGGTTTTGCCTTAACCTATTTTTGGTGCATAAAGTTTCCGTTGGAACAATCTATCATTTAATTCTAGAAATGGAGTGAGTCGAGGTTCAAACTAGAGTGTTTATGACACTCAAGGTTCCTTTGGAGGGCCTTTAAGGTTATGACCCTTAAGGTGCTAGTTGAAGGATGGTTGGTAAACTCACCACTCCATACTCCCACAACTTCTACGTGACCTTTTTGTAGCATGGGATCATTCATTTTCCAGGTGAATATTTATTCTACTTAGGTAGTTATTATATCACCAAAGTGGTTATATAATTACTACAAATAAAATACAAAATAAAATCCAAGGAGCCCAAGCCATGACTCCATGAAGGGGCTCTGATCACTCAAACACATGTCTTGACATGCTTACAGATTTTAACCTATGAATCAGGATTTGTTCTTGTGCCTTTACGTCCACCTTGAGAACCATTTGGCTCGAACATTACAAGCTGGTTTCTTAGGACACACAAACTTCAACAGTCCACATCTTTGTCAAATCAAGCTTGTGGTTCTACAACCTCTTTGCTTCAGGTTCCAGACTTAAACTTAAGGCATCCAAGGCAGACGCCCTATGGGTCATCAACTCGACACTTGTGAGTACATCCCTGCAGCAAGTTCTACAAGACTTTTGTTTATTTCTCCATGATAACTACAAACATGTACGAATATGTGACATTTCAATGTCCACGCCTTATCACTTGAATTTGAACACAAATTCACTCGTCCATCTTCATTAATTTACGATAGAAGATTTACTTTCGAAAAAATTTAAAACATCATTGGTTTTTTATGGATGAAAGGTTTTGATTCTGTAAGAATGAAACAAAAAGATGTTTTTTTTCATCAATGAACCTTGTTCACGAGACAAATTTAAGGAAAGTTGCAATGATTTCAACACCAAAATAATCCTTTGGAAGAAACAAATTCATTCCTAAACTACAATTCAAACGATGTTTTAAACAACAATTTGAAAAATAATGGCTTGAATTTTAAAAGTTATGTACAACATTTAGTATAGTTGAAAACTATTTCTTCGCTTGCTTCGTTGTAAAATGTTCATAATATAAGTTTTCCTTTTGAAAAACGTTCAGTTCAAGGGCACGATAACCTGTTACTTTTTTTTATTATCATGTACATAACTTCTTAAACACAAATAATGTTTGGATATTTTAACATGCTTACACTAAGGATGGCGTGGCATAAGGTAGTGAAGAAGTCAAAAGAAAGGAGTTACTTCTATGTTGGTCTATTGAAATTCTCTTTTGTTTTCAATATATATTGATTTTTAGGATAAAGTATCAAGAGGTCTAATTTTCTTCCTTTCATATGAAATATGAAAGGAACGGGAAGTATTTCACGAGGAATATCTTTTGGAGGGAATGATAGTGATTTCTCACGGGTTTTGCTTTTCATTTCAAAGCCATTTGTGAATTTCTACACGATAAAATCACGTATTATGCTGATGAAAGTTGTTCAGAAAGATCGTGAGCCATTGTGCTCCATAACAAGTGTGAACATGTTCATTCATGCAGCAAATTCGATATATTTTCCATTCATTGTCTTTATTTCAACATAATAAAACGTTCTAGAACTTATTTCTTACACAATTGTTTGATTTCAAATTAATTCAGGTTTTCATTTTTTCTTGAATTGTTTAAGTATTTCCTATTTTGTATTAAGGAAATGTCAAAAATATTTTATAATTGAGATATGTATTTAATTTTTTTTGTGATGATTATACATTTTTTCGTAATGAAATGTACTTTAGATTATTTTTTCCTTTTTTTAAAATGCTCAAATGATCTTCATTCGAATGTGCTTGCACTTTTATATTTTTTTTAGAATCATGATGTGTTAAATTTTCATCAAATGATTTTGCTTAGAGGATCCTTGTTTGTCTTAGGACCTTACCTTCCCTCAGAAAGCGTCATTTAAAGATGATTCTTCATCAACTCATTTTGGGGCAGTTATCATCATTAAATCTTCATCCCTTTCTAACTTGAAATTTTGTATAATGATGATCAAACGTTTCTCTTACTTGATTCCTCATCGATTTTGTGTATTAGTATGGTGGGAAATATGTAGAAATACACATGAAATATAAATAAGATTCTTTTTTGTTCCTCATCTTTCGTTTATGTCAAAACTTTTGAGGGGATATCTGTATTTTGATGGAATAGTTTATTCATAAATGTCTTTCAATAATATTCTCATCATGTCACAATATTCAGTTCATTAGAAACAGGTACTATTCGTAATTTAAATAAAATTTCAATTCAACCAGGAAAAACTAGTTTGATTGTTACTAATTGTTCTTACTTGATTCTTTCCTTGATGCTTAACTTTTACTTTTGTTTCACTCTTGATTCATTTGTGGTTGCATCATGTTTCTACTATAGGTGAACATGTCGGCCATCCCCGTATTTTTCCATAAAAGTTTCTTAATCTAATAAAGTTTGTTAGTTTAATGGTAAGAAATGCTTCTTCAGTTGATTCCTTGATTTGGAGCAACTAGCACTTGTGTTTTCAATTTTTTTAGTGTGTCTTTTCATCTTTAAGCTGATGCTTTATATTTCATGATGTGCCATGATTTTCTAACATTGCACTCAAAATCATTTTCTTGGACATGAAATCTCAAAACTGACTTTTCAAATATAATTTATATGATATGTTTTATGTTATTGGACTATTCATAGAACTTTGAATGTTATAGAATGCTTCATGATTTCCACATGCTGTGCCTTTCAAGACCTGGAAAATGTTTATATGTGGGAACTATGTTGACTTGCATTCATAGGAAAAGCGTGAATCTTACTTGAAAAACATCGGCGAATAGAATGTTTTGCACTCTTTTTCATTGAATGAAGTCCTATTTCACGTTTTGTATTTGTAAGAGATCATTTTAGGTTTGTTTCGGATTTAAGGACATTGAATGTCGATTTTTACTACATTGTGTAGTTTTTGAGATGTACATATTTATGTGTTTTTCTTTTGTGAAGGTCCACACCTTTCCATATCAAAATCATTTTGTGGCAACAAACATTTGGTAGTTGAAAATGTCGACACATAAATTCCATTTCAATATTCTCTTCAATTTCCACACTGAACCTTCATGTTGCTCTCGTAAGCTAAAAACTCGAAAGAGTTACAAATTATAATCATTTTGAGTTTTTTGTAAAGTCCTTTTGATTTCATTATTACTCTTGCAACATTTTGCAATTTTTCAAAACTTTTTGGTTTTTGTGTCAAAAACCAAAAAGTTTGTTTGCCATGAAGTGCATGTTTTGACCTGAACAGGGGAGTAGTTAAGGTTTTAGAGGGTGTATGCAGATATAGTGGCTGGTGGAATTCTAAATTCGAAAATGTTGCATCTCATGTTTTCATTGACAGAAGTGGGGCTTTTTTTATTCCTTATGCTGCCAGAGGTGTTAGTAGAGTTTCCGTCAGAGGAAAACACCAACTGTTGTAGTTTCTCATATCACCGTTTTGTCTGCGGCTCCGTATCGTTTTCATCCCTGAAAATGTGTCGAACCAAGCAACGCACTGAACTGCATTTCTAAGCGAACACCTCAGAAAGGTTCACAGTTTGTCTCCCCGATACCTGCAGAGCCAGACTGACCTTTCGTTTTCACGAAGAGACGTGCGATCCGGTGAATCGACAAAGTAGACTCCATTGTTGCATGAGGCTTTGCAAGTCTTGTTGGCGCTCTCTCACAAATGTTGTACTCATTGCTCGATAAACACACCAACATAGAGTGCACAAAAGGCCAACAACCCCCCAATCTCCGGCAAAAAGGTCCAGCACTGACCCGCGGCATGCTGACCACGTGATACGAATGACTGAACTGGAACTCGAGTCGATATGTGCTGCGCACAGAGTCCTCCGGTCAGGTTTGCAGCGGCACCAAAAGCGTTGTCCTCTAGCCAATCGTGATCTTCGTGGTCTACTAGCTCTGTCCACACAGATGACATATCCCCCTGACTAACCAACGCTCATTTGCAAAGACTGTCGATCCGGACATGTCCGAAGGTGGAGCAATCTCGAGCACGTTCACGATCCGCGGAAAAGGGTATAACCACGTCCTCGTGGGGCAACCTCCTCCGAATCACCCCGATTTTCCACAGACCATCGTCGAGGAGCCCCCATTCCGAGGATTATATCTATGTACCTTTAATCAAATAACACAACACTAGCTCACCGGTATCTTTAATGGTGGGCTAGTGTAAAAAAATGTTGACACAAAATCATGTGGCTTTGTTGATTTTAAACACCGCATCAGATGATTCCACATTGGTATACATCACTGAAATTGCACGATGGCCCAATGCGAACACTTCAAACCGAGAGCAAGGGGGGGGGGAAGAAGACGAACGTCGTTATTTGGAGTAATAATTGGCGCAATTAATACACAGAAAACGTACACTAAAGCATTTCAATCCTTTCGCGCGTAATGAGGTTGACTTGGGCAGGTCCATTGTGCCCGAATGACATTGCAGTTGCACATCCCGATCCGTACGACATGAGTTTGGACAAGGTTTGCACCTCGAATTCTGGCCACCACAATGAACGAGCTTGTTTTTCAAATCGATTGAATGTAACAGTTCGCACAATCATTGATTGTGCGTAGTTGTTTCGCCTTTTAACACCAGTTCTTTTATTGCATGTTAATTATCCACGTACTACTGACCCTTCCAAATAGGTCGGCAGGACATGGAAAATGGCAACCAAAATAACGGCCTCAAACATTGTGGATGGGGTACTCCTATAGTAGGCCCCATGAAGGCACGTACTGCATGGGTCGCATTAAAGGAGGATTGGGACCGTTAGGTATCACGCAATGGGGCATTAGGATATCAGGAGGTATCATGACCCGCATCACAATTCACCCATGGACGGATGGGATGGACATTTGGCAAGCACGTTCAGAGTCATAGGCTCGCCAACTGTTGAGAGCCATGGCCACCATGGATCCGTTCTGAGCCACCAAGTCTTTAGTGCCTCGCAGTTTGGCTATCCTACATGAATTTTATCCTTTTCTGGGGGCAATGACACATGGCGTTGCTGAATTTTGTCTCTAGTGCCCCTCTTTGGAAGATTATGTGTCATATGATTTAGTCAATTATCCGGACTACCAAGGTTAAGTACCATGTTTTCATATGATTTATGCATAACTTTTCAACTTTCCTGATACTTTTTTTTAAGGAATTTCCTTTTGTGCAATGACATACATGTCACCATTGTTTGCAGCATCACATGTCATAATACATTATGAGTTATGGCTATGTTGTCCGACCTCTTTGTGCCTGACGTCATATGAACTATTTCAAGTGATTGTTCACCTTTGAATTAGTTGGTGCAACCTTAGAAGACAATTCATACACCCCTGATTGGGCTTGTTCTGAATGAAACTTTTAATTCATTTCTTGAGTTATGGTGTGCTTTGTCCACATGGACATGATGTCATGTCCTCATATAAATAACATTTCATCCCCAACCACTTGAAAAGTAGATTGTCATTCATGACATCCGGTGGTGTTTGTTGAATACGATCACCAGTTATAAAGGCTTTGTACTCTACTCATAAGGGAGGTACACATAAGCTAGAAATGATGACAATCATCCACTTTCATGAAAGAAATGGAGTAGAACCACGAGAAACACACAAAGCAAAACATTTTGTTCATACATATCAATGAATTTTCCATCACAAAACAATGCAAGAAATAGGAGAAACGATGCCAATGAGCTGAACCTTGTTCCCAAGCAACATTACATAGACATGAACACAAGGTATCGCATTCTCCTGGTAACGACCACTTGTGCACTTGTGCATGCGTCAGTTCACTTGCCGTAGCACGCCCCTACTGCAAGTGTCGGTGGCCAAGAGGTGGCCCGTGTGCACCACCTCATAGTCTAAGCCTGATAGACAGTTGAATTGAAGCGGTTTTTTTTATGTCGTGGCCCACGTTTTCTCTTGTCCACTCTTCATGAGCAGGTTGTAATCCAGCTTCATGCGTGTGAGCTTGTGGATGAAGGGGTATATGCTGGCAAGACAATGGAACAGAAACAACTTCTATGCCTTGATGATGCTTGCATTCAGTGATTTGGTGGCATTACTTGTGATGTGCCCTCCAAAGCTTACTCGCCGTGAAAATAGCTCTAGTTCCTCAATGGGATGCAAACCTCTACACTTCGGCTGAAGACGTAGTGGTATGCTCCTTGGTTTGTCTCCATCAGCTCCAAGGCCGGTTTTTCCATCCTCTTCCTGCATGTACGCATTTGCGAGGTGACAAAAATCTCTACCGTGATTTTGTTGTATGTCATGTAGATGTTCACCTTGGTGTGGAACACACAATACTTGTGTGATGTATGGGACAACAGGTTTTTCTTGGCAGCAAGGAGGCCCACCATCAACAGTTTCTGCTTGGCGGCAAGGAGGCCCACGCGCTGTGCCTTGGTGTTGGTGGTGGGGTCTCTTGCTACGATTTCCTGGATATGCCGTAACACCCAGTTTTCCGTGCATGCAAGATTTCCATTTATTTGGCCTGGACTGCACTTGTAGCCCTCAGTGTAAGACGACACAATGCAGCTGTGTCACTTGCTGCTCATGCGCATGCGGATCACCTACTCACATCCCTGGGTCTTGTGTTTGTGGCATCAAACGATGATACGGCCGGGCTCAGACCGCTCCCACTTGAGCGGAAAATGTTGTTGACAACGTAGTCCTGTATTGTGCACCAACATTCCTCCATAGTTTGGAACTCCATCTTGCCCGAAAACTAGGCATCATCCAGTTTATCGTCATCCTCGTTGGAAGGTTGTGCAATTGGACAGAAGAAGGAAGAATGAAAACAAGAGTACAAAGAAAAAGAGGGAGCATAGAAAGCCTACTCGAGAGTAGTTTACGAGCTTCTTTTGCTTCTTTTTGGGTCCGTTGGGTACCTTTCTTGTCCTAAAATTCCGGCTATCACTAGACTGGCATACACCTCGCAAGCGGTCCAGACCTAACATGAGAGACACCATGTCATTTAACCATGGCGATTAGTGTAAACNATGACACGGATCCGGGGTCAGGAGACTTAAAATTCATAGATGCCAACATGACAACATCATGTTGGCGTCCCTATGATCACGCTCACTCATGTCATTATCCCACTCTACGAATGAGCGGTGATGGATGTGGTCAACATAGTCCACGGTCGGGTCATCGGTCCCCAGATCCACGTACTCAGGTGGAGGTGACAGCTGCCGATGTGCGCTTTGTGTTGTGTAAATTGTTTGTTGATGAACGCTAGATAGACCCAATGAGGTTGAGGCCGCCATGCTAACGAAATGAGGGCATCATAACGATAATGATTTCAATTAGATGTATTCAATGCCCCCATGTACCGAATACAATCAACGCGACAGGGCCGGCTACCACCATGGTACATCGCAGGATGGCCTCAGGAGCATTTGTGCTGTCCAGGCATGGACAATGCGAGATGTAACATAGAATGACCGCTTCCACAGACCCCAACCAGCTCTAGCGCAGACTAGGACCGGACGTCGAGGTGCACAACGGGTGGGGAGAGGGGGGGGGGTAAAGACTAGGTAAGCATACACGTCCATAAGCATTTGTGCATTGATTGAAGAATTCTCCACTGGCATCTATGTACTCAACTGAGATTCATTGAGCTCCTAGCGGTCCTGTTTCTTCGAAAGAAAGTTGATGCATGGGTACAGAAGTCAAGGATGAACCATAGGACACGTCTGAACAAAAATCCGGCAAGCAAGATGNCATTTATGGTTAATCACCCCTTAAAAATTCACCCTTCATTCAGTGTACATGTCCAAAATAGTCACTTCGAAGTTTCATGGTACCTTCGTGGACGTTACGTCACAATTTCATTTTATCAGTTGTCCATAGACAGAATAGTATATAATTATTCTTCAACATGGGAAAGAACGTGGAAGGATCTCAGTGACATTTTTACTACCTAATAAAAACTATGGTTTTCCGATTCTGAACTCTATCTACATTCCCCGTGAAAGCACCTATATGTGTACATACACATAAACTGTACTACATCTGTAAATACCTAATAGACGTATTTGTGGACTTGGAAGCTCGTCAGTCCATTAGACGTTTACGAGGTTCGATGTTCCCTATTCGGGCCCCCGCTGGGCCCTGGTCGAGTGGGGCTCGGTAGTGTGCTGACTCGACAAGTTGCTTCACTGTTTTTTTTGGGTTTTTCCTTGTCCATCGACGACTAGCGACAAACGTCGTGGTCGGCGGTTGTGGGGGGGGGGAGATGGAGATCCAACTATGTGGCTACCAATGTGTATTATGGCTGCGACACATTTATGTCATCGAGTAGTCGACGGTCGTCGATCGTCGATCGTCATCTTTGTAAAGGGAACAGTGTCATAATTCATCCATCGTCGATCGTCATTGATCGACGGTCGACGAGTGTTTTCATATGTCTACTCCAAATACACTTAGTGTATTTTTCACTTGTCCCTCAGATACACTTACCATATACACTCCCCCAATACACTTTACCCTTTTGGGGGGGGGG
>SZWC01012408.1:0-11198 GCA_023375785.1 Penium margaritaceum | reverse complement strand
TGTATCTGATGGACACGTAAAAAATACACTAAGTGTATTGTACACTTAGTGTATTCAAGTATCGGTTCTCCTATACACTCCCCAGATACACCACCCCAATACACTCGCCACTTCAGGGGGGGGGGGGTGTCACCGACGATGGATTCTGCAGCAATGGCAAATGTATGCTTGTTTCGAAGGTTGTTTGCTTTTGTATTCGGCAATACAGAAAGTAAATACCCAATTTATAGAAATAAGCAATCAGAAAGTATGAAGACATAAATACGTCTACTATACATCAACACTGCAATATCATATTACATTTTTTCCTAGCTAAATAATTGAACTAGTTTTAACAAGGCATAAGTATCAGATACATAGCCTTCCAAGTGAATGGAATATGAATACCCTTCTAGGCAACTTCATGGAAATCTCCCTATAGTCCATACCTAGTACACTAGATGTGCTGTGTACAAAAAGCTTTTCATTAACCATACCTCATTTATACTCTGAACATGTGAATAAATGTAATAAACCTAAATAGTTGACATTGCGGCCCATGTACTTTGGGTGCCTTGTGCGGATGTGTACACAACTGGACATATAACATGTAACATGCTAGCTATCAACCACAAAGCTGTGACGGTAGCAACCAAGTCTAGGAGGCGGACACGGCGGACACGATGTCTGGAGTGATATATGGGATGGCTTGATTGAAAGTGTTTTTCACTAATGTGCACTACTGGATGTTATTATTAGTCTACCCTTACCTTTCAAAATAAGGGCAAGATGTTGAAAACATTTCATTCCTACTTGGCGCTTTGGAGATGATGCCATGGAGCACAAAAAGTACGGACAACCTGGCAATAATCCTCAAAATGGGGGCGATGTACCAATAATCCTCTGAATGTCGACAACGCAAAGATGGTCTAACGAGAATAGGGTCAGCTTGCACATGCACCCAACCACCTCTTGTTTCCAATTTTTGATGCACCTATTTCTTTGCCATGAGTTGTACAAATCGCCTAATGTTCCTTTCATTGCCAGGAGGAAAGTCTTAGGCCAAGTAGATCGGGGTGATTCAAGTAGATCCAAGTAGATCGGGGTGATTCACAGGGCCGAGGTGCAGAGCAGACGACAATTTGAGGAATTGGGACAACTGGATTAATTGTGTTCACCAATCAGTATACTTTGATGAAAAGTGTCAAACAAGTCGAGCACATAAACACAATGATGAGATTTTTAACTAGGAACATGTTGGGTCTTCAGTGCTCGTACCAATTGACGCATGCGTCGCCGTGTAGTGAGTGGTCCTTCCAAGAAACTCCGCTGACAAGTAAGGGGGTTTAAAAACATGGAGCAGTAGTTTTATGAAAGCCTAGCATTGTATATATTACGACAAACACAATGTGGGTGGTTCACAGGGATGAGGTGTGGAGGAGTAGAACATTTAATTGAATATTAAACCAAAGACAATAACTTGTAAGAAGAAGCAACTACACATTGAATACAACAGTCAAACATGTTGAGAACAATTACACAGTTGAGAGAATCATAACGTGGGTTATGTTCGGCCTTCGGTACTCGAGCCTTGTGACATGTGCGATGTCGCCCCGTGAGTGGTCACTTTGCAAAACTGCGTTGAGAAGTTAGGGGATTTTGAGAATACTGAGGCACGGTCTCATAGAATTTCATCACCGTCAAGAAGATAACCAAAAAGCAAAAACATCGACATGGTTCATGATACTTCTGTCAATAATTCTAGGAAGTGGTCAAAGTTGTTTAAACTTTTTAGGAACGGAACATCAAAGGCCGTGGCAGGTGGCCAAAATGCCTCTTGCCAAACAGGACAAAAGTCTTGAGGTTGTTGCATACTGGGCTACAGATCTGAGGTCAGACATGCCTACTCGTGAAGTTTAGGGACTCCTGTACGTCAGGGATGTAACATTTTCCTTCCCCTTTTTAACCGCGACGTCCCTATGCATATGGAGACGTAGGCCAGTGATGGCGGTAATAGCCGTTGATCAGAAGATTGAAGTCTTAGAGGCTGTTGTAGGGCTCCCTTTTTTTTCATGCACGGCATTGTAGCCATGCCTCTTTACTAGATACTTGGTCATTTTTCCATGACGTCGATGTCCAAGGATGTCTTCAATCACATACTTTGTATCCCTGCCCACTTGAATGAAAGACAGAGGAGCGATGTCTCTGCTGGGGAAGTTCTAGTTGGGGTTTTGGTAGTGCTTAAGCTTGCTGATGTGGAAGATGTGGTGGATTTCCATGCTGTGAGGTTGGCGAAGGCAAGCGATGATAGGGATTTCCATTCGCTTTATCTCAAGCGGTCCCAACCGCTGGGACTTGAGGTTCACAAAGTCTTGTCTTTGGAGTTTGATGTTCACCAAGCTGAGTAGATTGTTATTTCTGGTGCTTGACACATCATCGTTACGATATCGGGCCGCTACACGTTTGTTCCAAACGGTGGAGTATTGACAGTAGATTTCCACCGTTGGAATCTTTCTCTGACTTTGAAATCCTGCTGGTGCGGCGAGAATTATGTCGTGGACCACCTCAAACTAAATTTTACCCATTGCGGTAGAAGTTGCAGACTTGTACGTGAATGGAGCACTTAGAAGTTTTGCTCGTTAACGAGTGCTTTGTGTCTCATATAATGTTGGGAGAAGTAATTTGAGCACCTAATTGCTCCGCTCACTCTGTCCATCCGGTTTGACAGTGGAACACTGGTGCCTCGATTTCATTGATGTAACACGTCATCAATTTACGCGAAATATGGCTTCTGAAGTGGCTCCCTCTGTTGCTGATGATGGTACTTTACATGCAGTGTAATGGCACAATGTCATTTAGAAAGATCCATGCTATTCCGTATATGGCGACGGTGGTCATCATTGGGATGAAGTGTAACGTTTTTGAAAACATCTCCAACATCATCAGCATGATGTCACAACCCTTGAGAGTGGTGGGCAACCACGTCACAAAGTCCATGGTGATGTGCACTCTAGGCTTCATCCAAACAGGAAGACATTGGTGTAGTCATGGCGGCCTCGTGCGTTCAGGTTTTTGCCACTCACAACTTGATGAAGGCTGCCATACCGGACTACATCTTCTTCTACTAGAAATGATTTTCCATTTTCTTGTGCGTCTTGTCCTCATCAAAGTTTCCACATGGAATATTGTTGTGGCACTCATCAATAGCATCCACTGTAGTTCTTTGTTTAGTGGCATGACGACATGACAAGTGAGTCACCGTCGCTAGTAGGGGTCGTCAAACCAAAACTTGGTGTTGGCATACCCGCCGAACTCCTTGAAACCCTTTGCAAACAGCCTCGCAAGGTGCGAGTCTCATAGAAAGAGCAACATGTAAATCGTGACCATTATGTATAGTCTTCAACTAAGAGCATCTATTGTCGCATTTGTTATTGCAAGGTCTGCAACCCTTGGGTTGTGTTTCTTTTTTAAGACTGGTGCAAGGTTGTCTTTGTAGTTCATGTGTCGGCTGCCCTTCCAGCATTGTTGCGCTCTCATACCAAGTATTACACCGAGGTGGAATATGGGTGGTCCACTGGGATGAGTTGTGAAGCACTCAACCATTTCAGAAATTGATGAAATGGATAAATTTTGTTATGCCGTGAGTTTACTTCAATGAAATGTGTCAAAGAAGTGGAGAGCATACAAATAGCGAGAGGAATCACAATGAGGCATACATTGGGTCTCTGGCACTCGAGCTGAGAAATGTGCGCAAGGTCGGGCAGTGAGTGGCCACGTTGAGAAACTCCGTCGAGAATTTGGGGGGTTTTGCGAATGTCGAGGCATGGTTTTCTAAAAGTCCTGCGCTGCTGAGAAGTTGACTTAACAATATCAAACACCGATACGGTGTGCAAAAGTCCTGTCCACCTTTTTAGAAAGTGGTCAAACTCATCAGGTTCAATCTGAATGGAATACTGAAGGTCAATGCATTGGCCAAAATGCCCTCAGCCAAATGGCATAAAAATCATGAGGTCGACATGGGATGGGCCACAAATGTTAGGACCAAAATGTCCAATCATGGAGTCTAGGGACTCGTGTAAGCCTGGGACGGAACACTTACCCCCCTTTTTGGCCAGAATGTCCTGGCGCACTAGCACACATAGACTGCAGATTAAGGTGGTGGCCATCGATCAGATGATGGACGTATAAGAGGTTGTCATCGGGCTCTTAGCCATTGTCTGCGGTGTCGTAGCCATGGCACTTGACCAGATTCTTAGATTTTTTCATAGGGTCAATGTGCGAGGACGTCTTCAATGAAGCACTTGGTATCCCCGACTTCTTGAATGGGAGGAAGAGGAGCAACCTGTCTGCCAGGGAAGCTCTTGCCAGGGTCCCTGTAGTACTTGAGCTTGCTGATGTGGAATACAGGGTGGATCACCATGTATCTGCCAGGCAAAGTCAAGGGACCACAGGGGTTTACATTTTCTTGACCCAAAATAGTCCCAACCATTGGGATTTCAGCTTTGCAAAGTTTTCTCTGAGTTTGATGTTTTCCGAGCTGAGTACGACGTAATGGCCAGTGCTTACCACGTCATCGCGATGATGTTGGTCAGATAATCACTTCATAGCTGCTTGTACCTTTGCATGAATCTGAGACATTTGTTCCAAAATAGTTCTAAACTCCTATTGGTGGATGACAACAGTGGAAATATTGCTCTAACACTGAAGCCCTGTTGGTGTGGCGGGACGTTTTCCGTAATCTACCTCAAACGGAATTTCACTGGTCATGTTGGAAGCTATGGAGTAACATGAAAGATTAGCGGTCGGCAGCTTTTGTGAGAGTGTGTGCTCTCTGAAGATTAATCATTGGTGTGTGGAGAGAAAATTTGCAGCGGAAAGATAGACTCCAAGAAATTCTGGAAGCCACAACTGGAAAACACAGGTTTACAAGTATTTTACACTGAGCAATGTATTCGGTAGCTATACTCTTTGGCCTACCTTTCCTGACCAGGCCACTCGCCGAGAGGGTGACACGCAATTTTACGTTGCGTGTTTGGAAAGCAACGTGAGGGTTGTGTGCAAAACAGACCCCTAGAGCCAGCGTGACCCTCATGTCTGGGCTTGCTCGCTTGTGTTGTTCTTCTATGTCCCATGGCCACTGCTATGGCTTGACGGGCAGGTTGGGCATGCACTGCTCCCTTGGAGTAAGTCCCCCAAACTTTGTTTGTGGTGCAAGTCCAAGCGAGACACCAGAAGTGAAGCACAACGAATAGCATGTTGGACTTAGGAACAAGAGGTCCTGCGATCAAGCCTTGATGTGCGCACAAAGGTTTTTGACCTTCATGCACAAGGGGAAGCTTCTTAGACATTTCTCAATGCATGAGGAGAGTGCGCCACTTGGCGGTCAGTGGATGCGCCAATTGGCGGACTGGTGACGTGGTGTGGAGTGACCACCCCAAAAGTACCACTACCCACACACCTTAGAAGCCAGACCTTGGACTATATGTACCAGGCTCATTTCTCATTCTAATTACACAATCTGGCCTTAGATGCTCCTCACAGAGTTGTCCAACTAAAGAATAGTATAAAGAAGACAATGGGTGGTCTAAGCCCCAGGAGTTAGTCTTTGACTAGCACCTCACGCGAAAGTGACCAAGTGTTAAGTGGACACAGTTGCTAGCAAGTGATTGCCTAGGAACTGCTCAGTGTGAAGCCGTGATCCTGAGGGTGATATCTTCTCCTAGCTAAAATGCTAGGAGCGAATGGCAGGTACTATTGTGTCAGCCCTGTTTTCTAGTCCGTTTGCCTCAGGCCGGTTGGCACCTTGCTCGCTTTGTCCTCGCTGCCACGAGCCATCGAGGTTGAACTAGGCCTCCAAAAAAAAGATCTTCCCGGAATACCCATAAAACATAAAATGTCGCAGATGTCCTTGAAACTCGTATGAGGCCCCATGCATGCCAGGAAAAATGGTGTCACATCACATTCACCTCCCCTGTCGGAGGCGCGATGTCTTGGCACACGTGAGATACTCCAGAAGAATAGTGTGGGTACACCCAGCATGGAAATTGGCCTTTGGCTTCCAAGAGTTGTGCTCTACCGGGTACCCCTTCCACTATATCAAAAGCTTGTGCTGATGTCCCCTTTAACGGCCCGCCAAAATCTTCTCCACCAACTTCATCTGCTCACTTCCTTAAAATTGGACAGTAGGATGTGGAGTTGTCTCGCAATCCTTGAAGAGGGTATTGGGGTCGCAATAGGCAGGAAACAGGGAGATGTTGAACACCGAATGGATGGTGTAGTTAGCTGGTAGCTCCAACTTATAGGACACGGTCGACCACTTCCCTAGAATGCTGAACGTAACCAGCCATCGTGGCTTCAGCTTGGGACTCTCAACACCCATAAGTGGCAGGTTTCCAGAGTTAAATAGCATCCAATCACCCACTTGGAAGACTTTTGTTGAGTGATGCTTATCTGCTCACTGCTTTTGTTGTTACGGTGCCTTCAACAGCCGTTGCCGCACTACGTCCCATGTGGCGGAAAACCCATCAGCAGTCTACTTCAAAGTCGGAAGAGATGTTACTGAGGCAAGTGCGGCTGGGCTCAGTGGTTGGTTGCCATAAACCACCTCAAACTGTGACTTCCCTGTTGATCCTGACACCGCTAAGTTGTAAGGAAACTCTGCCACTCCGAGCTTCTCTTTCCATCCCTCTCCATCCATTGGGACCATGCTCTACAGTAGCTGCTCCAAAGTTCGGTTTGTGCGCTCTCTTTGCCCATTGCTCTGAGGATGGTATGCTGCGGTCAGGTGCACCCGCGTGCCCAACTTCTCCATGAGATCTCTGTAGAACCATGAAGTGAAGCGTGGATCACAATCAAAGACCACAGAGTACGGCACTCCATGTAGATTTATGACATGGCTGAGGAGGAGTTGAGCTATCCCAGCAGCCTTGATGCTCTTCGGACATGCAATAAAATGTGTCATCTTGGAGAACCGGTTGACCACCAACAACACTGTGTTGTTACCCTGCTGTATCATAGTCATCCCACCGATGAAGTCAAGTGAGATGTCTGTCCATGGCCTCCAAGGGACAAGCAATTGTTGCAGCTCCCTAGGTGGCTTGGTCCGTCGTGCCTTGATGCGCCGGCACACATCACAAATACTCACAAACCTCTTGCAGTGAGTTACCATTGACAACCACTAGTATTGGCGTGCAAATGCCGTGAATCTCTTGTCAAAGCCAAAGTGACCCAATTAGTGGGTGTCATGTGCCTCCTCCAGTAGCATCTACGTCAATGGCGCATAGTCTGGCATGACAATCTTCCGCTCCTAGACCCTTCGCCAATGCACTCCATCCCACGTGGTTGCTTTCAGTGCACCACCTGTGAACTCACCATCCACACCATAGACATGCTTGAGCACGCTATGCATGATTGTAGATCCCATCAGCACTGAGATGGCATCAACGCTTAATTTTGGCCTCCTCGAGAGATGATCTATTGAATTCACCTTCCTAGGCATGTAGCAGATCTTGTTGCAAAAAGTTTCGATCAAGAATTCCATGAAGTAAGTCTGCCGGCGACTGAGGTTTGGCTAAGTCTTCACGTACTTTAGGGAGTAATGATCTGTGAAGAGCATGAATTGCGCAACTGGAGGTAGCACCTCCACTGCTTGAAAGCATGGATCACTGCAAGAATCTCCTTCTTATGCATTACGTAGCACAACTATGCACCTTGAATCTTGTGCGATGCGTACGCAATAAGCTGCGGCCCCTTCCCA
Source organism: Penium margaritaceum (assembly GCA_023375785.1). Classification (NCBI taxonomy): domain Eukaryota; kingdom Viridiplantae; phylum Streptophyta; class Zygnematophyceae; order Desmidiales; family Peniaceae; genus Penium; species Penium margaritaceum. The sequence goes on along the minus strand of SZWC01012408.1, from coordinate 3,463 downwards.
TGATCATGCATCAGCACTGCCCCAATGGCATAGCCGCTTGTGTTTTTCACCATGACGTACTCCTTGGATGAAGCCGGATGCACCAGGTTCAAAGCGTCACACGTTGCAGACTTGAGCTCTTTGAAAATCCTCTGTTCCTTGTTGTCCCATTTGCACTGGTGATCCTTATTTAGCAGCTAGGATAGCAGTGCACCTTTCTTTCCGTACCCCTGGATAAACTTCCGGTAGTAGATGAAAAACCTTTGGAAGACCTGGATGTTACGTATACACTTTGGTATCGGCCATTGCTTTAGTGCTTCCACCTTCTTTGGATCCATGTGGAGACCCTTGCGGCTCACAATGTGCCGAAGGAATACCACTTCCTGCTTACCAAACTCTCACTTGGAGAGCTTTGCAAACTGCTTCTCTTTCCAAAGAATGTCAACCACCTGCCAAACGTCTTGCTCATGCTCTTCTAGATTTCGGGAGTAGATGAGGATGCAATTGACAAACATTAATCCAAACTGGTCAAAGTGAGGGTCATGAATGTTGCAAGAGTTCTAGTCAATCCAAATGGTATTAGGAGGTACTCAAAATGGTCGTACCACATCCAAAATGCCATCTTCTGCGCATCCTACTTTGCAATCTGGATGTGATGGTACCACAAGCACAAGTCAATCGTTCTCAAGTACTGCGCTCCCTTCATCTGGTCAAAGAAATCCTCGACCCTTGGTAGAAGGTACCGGTTTTTGATCATAACATTGGTCAATACGTGATAGTCCACGCACATCCACAGCTCCCCTGTCTCATTTTTCACAAAGAGGACCGGTGCAGCGTAGGGTGACACCGATAGCCTGATGAACCCTTGTTTTGTCAAATCCTTCAACTGCTTCTTCAGCTCACCCTGCTCATTATCGCCCATGTGATAAGTTGCCTGCATTGTTGGAGTTGCTCATGGAACCAGCTCAATTGTGTGGTTGATGTCCCGCTTCGGTGGTAAGCCCTTTGGCAGTTCAGCAAGAAACACGTCATAGTAGCTATCCAACTATCCTTTCATGCCTTTTGAGTGCTTTGTTGCTGATGGTTTCTGCCGCTCTTCCTCTTGTTGCTTTGTGCCTGCTGCGAACACTACCACCTCTTCAACTGCTTTCTTCTGCTGCACCCACACAAGGTACATTTGGTCCCCCTTTTTTTGACAGCACTTCAGCTGCACAAAACTAAACTGGGGCACCTTGCCTACCTTGGAGTTCTTCTGTTCAGCCCATAACGGCATAGTGATTTTCTCTTCACATTTCTTCACTTTCACCTGGCTGCACACCCAATCCACAGACAAACTCTGAAAGGCTTCAAAGGCAATCCACACTCCAGTTCCCCTAGCACCAACTTGGCCTTTGCCGGCTTCCCTGGTAACCGTGCAAGCCTTAGCCTTTTTGCAATATTGTTGCTAAAGTAGGAGCGCAACGTGCTGCAATCCATCAATGCTTTTATCTTTCGGCGAGTATGGCATCCCTTGCCATCCGTAGAACCGGCCGATAAAATCTTGGCTTTTAGGAGGATTCCCAAAACGCTCCCACTTCCTTTGCTTTGCAGTAGCTCCTTAGTTGTCAAAGGAATTTTGGGGCTGGTCTTTGCTAATACGAACAAAGCTTTCCTTAGCAGTTGGCTGTCCATCACTCACTTCTGGTTACCGTTTCCCTGCTGCTTCTTCTTCGAGTCTTTCTTGTGGTGCCCAGGTTCCCACAGATCCAAAAATTCTCTCCACGTGGCTTGTTGTGCCGCTGGCCTCCTTGTACGGTGTCAATCTCCATAGGGTCAGCTTGTTGGCGCTGTGCTCAACGCTGGAAATTCTTGTGCTTCTCACGGAAACCCCCTCAATGGTAGTGTAGCGCATCAAAACACTCAATAGTGGCCACCATCGCCTGGAACTTCGTGATTCCACTAAGTGCAAGCGTACACTGAATCTTCACCTTCAAACCGTCGTGGTATTTATCTGCCATCTCTGGCTTGCTCATGTTTTTAATCTCCTACCACAACGCCAAGAAACGGCGTGTATACTCCTCAACCGAGACGATCTGATTCAGCTGCTTCAGCTTGTTACATGAAACCACAAAAGCATTTACGAGATCGAACCAATCCCTGATGGCTTGTTCAAATTGCTCTCATGTTGTTAGCACAAGCCCTTTGGCTTGTCTTGTGCCCGGCTACCGCAACACGGCATGTTGCATAGATGCGTTCCCACCCCCACCTTGAACGATCAACATGTTCAGCCGCCTCCACCACTTGGATGCTTTCCCGTGTAGCAGTATCGCCGTGAATGACGCATGCTCAACATCGTTCTCTGGAGGGTGATCCACAGCCGCAAAGTAGCTTTCCATCACAAACAACCAGGTCCGTACTCTCAGACCCTTGACTGAGGGATTGAACGGTTCCAGAGCCTTTGGCTTTGGTCTTGGCGGACTCCTTGACTGGGCCATCTGAACCTGTCCAGAGTTAGTCTTGTCCCGCAGGTCAGCCGCTCATTCTCAAGCTTGAGGGCTTCTAGCTTCTCTACAATCTTCTACAGGGCATGCTCCAAGCCTCGTGATGAGTTTTGGCTATTGGAGTTCCCTAAGAAAAATTGGCAATGTTTTGGCAGCAATAAAAAACAAATTAGCAGCAATTAGGCACTATGGGATGAAATTCTGGCATCTTTGAAGTGCGTGGGAGTCACCCGTTGTCTCCCGTACGCACACGATAGGCTGTGTGGATACTATAGAAAGATAGAAAAAGATTCCAGACGTTGTCTGATGCGTTGGCTTTGAATTCTGGTCCAACAATCTCCCTCTCGATCGGCCTTGACGTTGTCTGGCGTAGTCTGTACCTTTGCTCCTTGAAATTTGGCGAGATCAGGCAGCGCTTTCGTCCAATGCATGGCTCTAGCTCTGATGCCAGAAGTGAGAGTGTGTGATCTCTGAAGATAAACACTTGGTATGAGGAGAACATGTTATCAGCGTAAATATGGAATCACAGAAAGTCTGGAAGCCAGAACTAGAAAACACAGGTTTACATGTTAATGAAACTGAGCAATGTACAAGGTATATATACTCTTTGGTGGGCCGGTCCTGGCACTTGCCTACTGCTCTCCCAGCTTGCTCTAGCAAGCTACTTGCTCCTGAATCCAGTGCTCTTCTTGTACCTAAACCTGGTTCTCTACTTGCACCTAATGCCTAGTGCGAGAAGTACTGTGCTCTCAATTGTCCAGATCAGGGTCCTTCTTGTTTCTCAGCAAGCCGTCACGTTAGCTCGACGCCTCTTGGTCACCGTGCTCTATACGCCACCAGAGAACTGCAACTGTCGCACGGTAGCAGTCACCAGTTTTTCTGCAGCTGTGGATTGCATCCGTCGTCAGAGGTCCGCCGTCAAGAAAGCCCCTTGCGGGTGGTGTGACCATCACGCCACTAGCCAAGAGGATTACACACAACTTCGCGTTGCGTGTTTAGAATGC
>SZWC01012407.1:39989-56264 GCA_023375785.1 Penium margaritaceum | reverse complement strand
GGGGGGGGGGGGGGGGGGGGGGGACTCTTAAGAAATGAGAAGGGGTGATCAAGGAGAGGTAGTTGGTGTAGTATGTGCTGAGATATCGAGTCGGCCACACACTAGGTTTTACAACACGCATGGCTTGTACAATATTGTTGGGTTTATTCGTTCAACAAAATCAATTTTGTTCTCCCCTCCGTTCCTTGGAAAGGTAACCATACTTTGAACAAGTCATATGTCAAATTCATTCTTGAAGATCATTTTTTAGCTTGTTTTCTTCTTGAAACTTACATGGTAAAGACAGGTTAAAGCGTGTCAAAAGGAAAAAAGTACTTCAAGACTCCAAGCAAAAAAGAAGCTCGTGTCCATGCTTGTCTACGGTGGGGCTATTGCATCATCCACATCAACCTCCACGCTCGCATTGCATAGTGTGCTCCTGGGTGTCACTGCTTATTCAGCGGCAAGCTTGTTGAAGTTGTTGTTTAAGCGGTGGTTAAGACGGCACGCATCCCATGCACGCTTGAAAAGCTCAGCATTGTCAACAAGCTTCAGCCACAAATTCAGCACCCAACTGAAGCCTAGGCTGTGCATTCTATCCATACCTAGGTCGACCTTGCCCTCCTACCCATTGACTCGGCTTTTTCTCACTCTAACTGCATGCCACTCATGGTACAATTTCTTAATGTGTGCCTTTAATGGCCTCTGTAGGCCCACATCTGCGGGTTCCGCTTTGGATGTGCAACCTGCGGGAATGAATAGCATGCAAACATAGGGGTAGCGTGTCTTAAAAAAGTCAAAAAGGTCATGTGACGTGTGTGGGAGCCATGCGTCGAGGAGCGGGGTTGTTTTCTGCTTCTCAACGACCTTTTCCTCCACGGACGTGGTCTATTGTACCGGGGATGGACAATGTGTGTGATCCAATTGCGTATTGGCCATGTATTCCCCGAGTGGTTGTCTGTCTTCGTGACGTGGAAGTAGTGCTCCTCACGGTAGCACTTGGCATCTGCATTGTCAGGTTGGCAGCACTCGGTTTTGCCGGTTCGTACGAGCTGAAGTAGGATCATCAATCCAGTCATCATTGATGCAACAAGCACCATGATCTAGCGCTTGTCATTGAGCGCTTGGATGCCCACTTCTTTTTCTTTGACTAGTGTGTAGGCATGGTCCCTTGCATTTGAAAAGAACACATGCTTTAGCGGCGCTCATGCAAGGGAGACTCAAGCACAGACGAGGAACTTATTGTGAATGAGAACTTGTTCACTTACTAGTGGGAACGAGGTTGATGGCGGTGTGGTCGTTGTTGGACACAAACAACTTCATCATGTTGTTCATTACCATTAATGCTACTTGGTGCTTGTGCATGGCAAGCACCTACTCCTCCCATTGCGTAGGCAGCTTCTATGAAACTGTTGCCCCAAATCTGTGCACCCACCTCATCTTGCTGTAGAAAAACTCATGCATCCATGACCATGAAAAAGTCAAGCTTTTGCTGTTTTCAAGAGGCTCTTCAGGGTGATGTTGGAGTGCGAGCACATGCAGACCAGTCATGCCCCCGCAAGTTTACAATGGCCCCCACTTCCCTCCTTTTTGTCACTTTGCTAATGACGGCTTGGTCAAAGCCAATGTGATGATGAAAAGAACTCGTGCACCACCAACACCACGACCATCACCACCATCTCACCTTGTCCATGGCACTGGAGAGCCCCGGCTATAGCGTGACAAGAAGCTTCTCCGTTTTGTCCATTGCAGCCTTCTATTGCTTCTTCTCTGCTACCTCTGTGGCCTTCACGGGCAAGATGTGAAGTTTCTGTGTAGATTCTTTTATGGTCAAGAAGACAAAACCACAAGGGACCGAGTTGGGTAATACTGCTTCCTCATGTCCTCGTTGAAGCCCTTGAATGGCTTCAATATTTCAATCACTATGCGAAGGAGCTCCCAATCCTACCCACTAGGAATGAGGGCAAGATTCTGGGTCTGGAGCCACTCATCAAGTACCTCCTTGATCCTCACCACCCTCTCACACAAGTCTAGGGTGTTGTTCCATCTCGTGGCGGTGTCGAGGTGCACGGGGAGGCTGTTAACGCCACGGGCATGACAAGTGTTCATGAGCAACTGCTCACGCTTTGCAGACCAGCTGACATGGTTCACAATATCTCCTGCCATCCGAAGGTGTGAAGTCCTTCACGACCAAGTTCAAGACGTGGCCCATACAACAGATGTGGCCATCCTTGTCCAGCCTGTCACTATGCAGCATCATGAAATTATCCACCACTGAGTAATTCACAATGTACTTGTCCGTCATGACATAGTAGATCTCATCCCAAAGTCCCCACTCCTTCACGATAGCTAAAAACAGGTAAAAGAAAGTAGCGCCAGTTGCATCTTCATTGCAGGAAGGGAAGGCTAAGGCCACACTTTGCATCTGCCAGTCAGCAATCTAGTGCGTGGTCAACCCAATATACTTGTGATTGGCATAGGATTTCCAGCCATCCCTTGTGGATGAAATACAAAAGAACCGCCCAAAACATCTTTCTCAGTCTCTTGGAGAAAGCTGCAGCTCCATTCGTCAACAGGCATGTCAATGCTATCCTACGAGGAAGGATATAAAGCAAGTAGCACTACAGGAATGATTGCCGCAACCACAATGATTCTATGCTCAGAAAGCTGTTATTCTTGTCCATAATGTGCTTCCAGATGCAACAGTGGAAGTACTTTTGTTGAATGCCAGCCCCACACTCGCAACACCTCGTCCAACATGCGTGTTCGTACCGTCCATCTCGGCTACCGTGTCTGCTACAACCTTTGCTGCAGCAAGCAGGCTTTGTTCCACCTCCAATGCCTTCAGCTCCTTATGTTTCTCTTTGTGATCATTCCGGAGGTGTTTCCACATGCCTAAGGTGTTGCCCTGGCTCAGCGTGTACGTCCCTTTCAGGCATATAAGCTTCAAACATAGTGTACATGGAACCCTTGGCTCTCCATCGATCACCACTTACGTGAGCATGGTCCGCACAATTGACGGCTTTGCCTTGCGTTTCTCCACCTGGCCGTGGAAGCCTAGCGTTAACTTGATGAGCTTGCCACCAGGCTTAGAGGCTGATGCACTGGGTGTTTGCTTCTATTGGCTCTGCTACAGCAACTCCTACTACTAATGCTATTGTTGCTGATGGGGCAGCTGTTGTTGTGATCCCTGAGTGGCTGTTGTGACTGCTAGAGCCCGGCCTGGCAGCCGGGTTGAAGGCACTGTGCCTTAGAAAAACTAGGGTCGAATCGACACACAGTGCTTTGTGCACCATGTGAGTGGTGGGACAAAGCATGTAGATCGAGCCGACAAAGAAACCCTAGGGTGAAATCATAGAAAGGGGCATGTCATTCAGGCAGCAAAATGTCACTGTTAAGTATATCTGCCATGACGGGTAGCTATGTATGGGAAAAAGAAAATGGTGGGTGGGGGTCAGGGGGGATCGGAATTTCATTAACTGGCCTAACAGTGGTCGATGTTGAACCGGACTCCCAGCTATTCTTCCCTCCCCCTCTGGACCCACTCGCGGGTCTCGCGATTCCAACCGATAGACTCGGTATCGAGAGTCAATCCCAAGCGGTAGCCTCAGCATCATGATCGTGGACTCGGTCTCCGACTCGCGAGTTTTGGTGTACAATCTTACAGTTAAGCTTTAAGCTTGTTTTCCCTTCTAGCATTTCTGGTGCTAATACACCTGCTTGTAGCATTTTTGTATATGTTATAGCTGAAAAAAATCATCATACAGCTAGTTGCAAGGGTCGTCTTGCTCTGAAAACCATTGCAACACATCATTACTTTAGCTCCTCCACGGAAGTCATCACCGGAGCTCACAAAATGACATCCAGAGCTTGCTATAGGTGTTCTCCCCTCAACATCACTCTTGGGACAATCGTCATCAACGACCCCTAAATTGAGATTTTAACATGTTGTGTCTCTAGAGGCCCATACCTGCTTTTACCTCGCCCCTCGTTCTGGGTCTCAAAGGAGGGCAGTATAACTTTGAACTTGTTAGTTTTCACATTTTTCTTGTAGACAAAACTTAAACTTCATACTAGGAAAACTTGAGTTTCATCTTTTACGTTTTGGATTGAAATTTCCACGTACGAGACATGTCTGTTGATTCCATGCCGACCCTTTTTCCACTTCTCTTGCGCCTCAGGCGCCTCCATCGGCGCCTGAGGCGCCTGAAGCTGGTCCCTCAATTGGCAGCCAGGACGCCTTATGGCCTCTTGGCAGCCAATTGAGGGACCAGCTTGATCGGCGGCCAGCAGGTGGCCGACCGATGGTCGGCTATTCACCTGACCTGCTGCTGGTAGCCAGCTTCATCGGCATCAAGGGGTGGTTTCCAATCACTCCTCTCAGCTGCAAGGAGGGAGGGTCGGACTGACTCTCCCGCGAAAACTCTTTTATGATGAGTAATAAATCTTCTTCTCCCATTTTTCAACACGAGATGGTTAAAATGAGATTGGTGTAAGACGATTCTTCCATGTTATCTTTTGAACATAGTCAGATGGAACCGTGAGTGATTGTGGAGATGCATGTGAAGGAATTGGCGTCTTTGGTACTTGTCAAACTTTGTCAAGTGATTGTAAAGAGGAGGATGAGGTAACTTCTGTCATCTTCAAGGAAGGATCTAATGCCTTTCTAACTTTTCTTATTGATAATTTGGATATTGGAAGGATTCAATATTCCTTCATTTGTGTTGAAAACCTTGATGGCTTTCCACTTCTTAAGCTAGTGTTGTGGATGACAAAGTAGTTGTCGATGGTATTAACACTGATGGATACGAAGCTTCTTTAGCAGGGAACTTAGACAATTAAGTTGTTGTAGGTGCTGTAGTTGATATTGTAAACCATAACAATTCCCTCTCTTCTTTTACTAGCTTTGTGGATGGTGGAGAAATTGTAAATTTTCTATTGGGAGCAGTATACATTCTTCCTCTAACTTTGTCAACTGATTTTGGAAGTTGTCGATGAACCATGGCTTATGCATTTGATGTTTCAAACCTTGATTTTTTATTTTCATTGTTGGTTTTTGTGGATGACAAAGTGTGTAAGGGCACTCATAGCACCTTATGCGTGAAATCATTTTGTGCGTGGATTTTGTCCATCTCAAACCTGAGGCAAATATTGTGAAGTCGTTTTGTGAAAAAGAGGTTAAAGTGTAGAGACCTCCAACATTTGTTGTTGTGGGATTTATACATAAGATTGCCTTAAAATTGATTGAAAATTTGCAACCACGTACAATTAACAATATTCACCTATCATGCCTTCCATGTTCTCATGTCTTTTGTGGAATGTTTTCTTTTCGTCAGAGGCCACCATCATGCTCTCATACCATGTCAAGACCAGCGAAAAATGGATGAGTGAATGTGGGATGTAAAATGGAGAGACGGGCTGTTCCTTATGGAATGTAAATGATCTTTACAATTACGTACATCACATAAAGTGGTGTATGAACAACAGCCATAGGGATGTATACACAAGCGTAGTGTTGTGGAGCTAGTGGGCACCTGTCGTACATGCCTCAAGATTAAGTTTGAGAGCCAGACTTGTCACAGACTACTTCTACATTTACTAGCGTACACAGGGAGAGGCGTGTGCTTTTATATGGGGTGATTTCAATGGCACTGGCTTGTATTGTGAGAGGCTGAGGCCTGTGGAAGCAGACATTAGAGTAGCTGTTACAATACGGCTACTCAAAGCATCTTAAAGCATATCAAACTGAATAACTTATGTGCCTCAAGCAGTAACAAGACATTCCTTCTCTTTCACCTCAAGTGGCCCATCACTTGAGGTGGCCAAGTGTTTGCAAAACCACTTTTGTGGTTGTAAAACCACATAACTAGCTGCGTAAACACCTAGAGAAGCTATTGGGTTGATGGCAGGTGAAGAGTCATATTGGAGCTCTAGGTTGTTGAGGAAGTTAGAGTGACACCTGGAAGTTCAACAGGCGCGTGAATAATAAAGAGGCCTTTGGTGAAAAGGGCAAGCCAACTGAGAGTCTGGTCCTTCACCTTCCAGGTAAATGTCATAACCTCCTCCACGGGACTCCAAAGGTCACCACACACAATAAGGGGATAGGGATTTGAAACTAGTCCTCCACAAGTTTCTCATGTGTTTCTCAGGGCACATCCACAATAGAAAGCAAACCACCAAAAGGATGCTTACCAATTTTTCCCATCAAAACAGGGTAATGTTCATCATGAATGACATGATGTACTTATTTTCTAACTTATGTGTTGAAAATCAACATGATTCTCTCTATGTTTGCAGGATTTACAAGAAGAGGTGCGCTTCACAAGGGGGTGAAATGAATTGTGTGTTTGTATTTAAAAGCATTCACTTCCTTTCAGTTTTTTTCATGCAGTAACAGTCAACAATTGTAATTAGCATGCGTGAATCTCCACCTTAGGCTTTTTGGCTGAGACAAATCATGCCAAGAAGAACGGGGTCGTCATTGTGCACATTATCTAATATTCGTCATAGCATCCATCTATACAAAATTGATTAGCGTGGCAATGCCACGTGGATACAGCCATAACAGTGCAAAGTATAAAGGATGGGTGATACGAGGAATTCTCCAAGGTGACACTCCTCTTTTTCCCAATCCATACGATTACGGATCTCCTCGCTAGAGTTGAACAAGTCCCTAGCCCGTAGGTATCTTTGAGTGTGGACTCCTCGAGGTGCTTGCCTCGAGTCCCTGACACAATATTAAAAAAAATTTCAATCTTCTAGAACTCACACATGCTACACCAATCCACGCATTGTAAAATATTACGACCATGGCTTGCATACAAATGGCAAGGTTTTGTGCATACTTGCATATTCTATTCGTGGGCTCATTTAGGTGTTGCTTCATATGGCCATGCATGTGGCCTCTTAGATTTGTGTTTAGGGCTCATAAGGGGCATGGATTGAGCATTGTTATCCCGTTTGTGGATAGTCACTTCAGTGTTTTTCATGAAAAATACAAAAGCATAAATAAAATTGCAACTTTCTTGGATTAAACGAAGCATCACGTCTGTAGCGTACAAGCCATCTTGAGGACTAAGATGGTGCACACCTACACTTATTGGATTTTGGAGGCTCGAGGCTGGCGTCTCAATGGGTCGAAGCCCGAGAGAACATAGTGGGCTAGATTCTGGTTTGACTATAGCTTGGAAAATACCCTTATACAGGATTCTTAGACTGGAACAAGGGTCCTTTTCCTCCATGGCAATGCCACGTGGAACAACTAGGCTGATGATTTTTGTTCTACTTTGATTTCCTACGACGACCCCATCCGCTTCAGGGGCGCTTCGTCTCAGCCAAAATGTCTGAGGTGACCATTTGCACCTCCTTCTTGGAATATAATTTCCCAGGACCTTTATTTTGGTTGAAAACTTGGTCAGAAACCATCCCATGGCTGTTACATTGGCACCAGAGCCGGAGCTTCCATGATAGAAAAAAGATTGTATCGAACACACTTGGGCGTCGGATCCTAAAAATCTACGGACAGTGTCAGCCAACGACACATATTACAATAAGAAAATGATGAGAGTATGTTTGGACTGGTTTTCCTAACGCCACCGATCCACAGAGAGAGCCCCACAACGAGCCAAAAGCTTGCTTTTGAGTGGATATGTTTGATGAGCAGATATTTTGAATGGAGATACAATCATGGTATTGCCAAGGGTCGACAGCTTCCAGTGGGCCAAACGCTGCCCGAACGGCGACGGCCACGGCAAGAGCCTGTCAAGCTATGACGGTTTGCTGCCTTCTCCTCCCATTGGCGCGAGGAAGGAGGGGTTGCTCCCCTCTCGCCGAGATCCCTACGAGCTCTCTTCCCCCTCCGTTGTTCATGGAGTCCAAGGAAGAAAGGGAGAGTGTTTGTCACCCTCCTGCATCTCTTCACATGGAACAACGGCCCATGGAGGAGGGTAGGGGGCATCTCCTCCCCCTCCTCCCCCCGTCTTGAGGTCCACGGCCCATGGGGGAGGAAAGGGAACATCCTTCCTCTCCCCCCCCCCCCTTCTTCAAGGTGGGACCACGGCCCAAGCTGGAAGAGAGAATACGTCTCCCCCTCTCCTCCCGCTCTCACATGAGTCGACGGCCCATGGGGGAGGAAAAATGCTGTTCGTCCTCTCCTCTCCCCTTTCCACGTGGACTGATGGCCTAAGAAAGAGGTGAGGGGACGTCTCCTCCTCCCCCTCCACTCCCCACTCTCACATAGGCCGACAGCCTATAGGGGGAGAAAGGTGGTGTTTCCCCCTTCCACCCCCTCATGCGGGCCGACAGCCCAAGAGGGAGGAGAGGGGATGAATCCCCCTTCCCTCCCTTGGTCTAGTGTGGGCTAATGGCCCACGTGGGAGAAGAGGGAGCGTCTCCACCTTTTCCCCCTCCTCCTCCGATGACCAATGGGGAAGGGGGAAGCCGTTCCTCCCTCTCTCTCCTCCCTGACAGAAGGGTTGACAGCCTGAGGAGAAGAAGAGGTGTTCCCCCCTTCCGTACCCTCTCATAAGAGCTAACAATCCAAGGGGGAGGCAAGGAGGCAGTCTGCCTCTCCCCCCCCCCCTCCCTCACTAGGGCCAAGGTCCAACGAGGAAGGAACGGAGGAGTTTTCCTCCATCCTCCCCTCTCCAGTTGAGAGGATTGCCCTGCAGACACAATGTAGGATGTTCTTTATCTATGTACTTATACACTGATGCGTGCGAGCGGTGGAGTCGGCATTGGGTAAAGTCTCAAGAACTGAGGACCTGGATCCAATCATAGTAACAGGCAACTCCATTCTCCTATTTTCCAAACACCCCCTTATTCTTAACCTGGTCAGTTCCACATGAAATGGAGGACAATTCCTTGGTTGGGTGACATATTTTGGTGCCGTAAAAACTAATTTGAAGTTCGGAACAAGCTCCAAATTTTCCTGAATTGAAAAAACCCATAAAAAAACCTCTTGTTACCGCTAGCACTAGAGACGGGGAAGATTCCCTTGGCAGATCACAGGAGTGACTGTGGTGGTCATGGGTTTTCCACTGAAGATTGGTCAAAGGCTCCAGTTGAGCTTTACCATAATTAAAAAAATTATGAAATGTTGTAAACCCCACTTCTCCGTAAGTGGAAAAAAAGAAAAGGAGATTTGCTCATTCTCCCTACTGTAGCGTGGTAGTGCCACGCCGACAGGTCGAAGGAGCCACATGGCTTAAGCGGGGTCACCTGGGACTGTTGGCGATGAGACGGGGTGGCTTGAGGGTCGGAGACCCTCAAACACCACGGCTTTGGCCTAGTCGGCCAAGGTTTCCATCATATCTGCTACATTGATATAATCGCTCCAGGGCTCGAATCCCACTTCGGGAATACTCGAGATGCCGAGGTGGCTCTCACTCCCAGTTTAGGGGAGTGTAGTGTGACAGTGCCACGCCAACCGGTCGAAGGAGCCACGTGGCTCGAGCGGGGTCACCTGGGACTGTGGGCGGTGAGACGGGATGGCTTGAGGGTCAGAGACCCTAAAGCACCGTTGTTTTAGGCCTAGTCGTCCAAGGATTCCGTCGAATCCGCTACACCAACACACAATGTGGTGTATTTTTCAACAAAACAAAATTTCCACGCGGATGAAACTGGAATTTGGAATGCAACAAATAGAAGTTACTTCATCACAAAGAAATAACACCGACGATGCCTGAATTTTTTTGCATTATCTTCAACGTTTTGGGGTGAAAAACCCAAAAGGGTAATTGTTAAAAGCAACAACATGGCTCAATGTGAACTGTACATTTGCTAAACATGCTTTGTTTTTTGTGCAAAAAGGGTGATAACTATGTACACTGGGTTGCAAAACCACAACGGTGATGTAAACCAAGACAAATACTTTATTTTTTAAAACTTAAGGTGTCGTACATGATGCAACCAACTGACAATTCATCTACTTCCGACAACGATACAAGATGGGCAGACTACACAAAACAAGTGTCATTTGCACGGTTATATGAGCGTTGACCACATCATGAACGAAAGTGCTGATTGTGATACTGCTAATAGCACAAGTGTTGGATGAAAATAATTGCCTCTGTAAAATGTGGCACTTGAAGTAAGTGCCTGTTGTACTTTAGCCACGGACACCAAATGCATTCTTGAAGCTAGTGCCAAATGCACTTCTTGTGGGTTAGGCATGACATGGTCCCCAGAAAAATCAGTCCACTAACAATTAATGCGTCAACCACAACATCAAGTTATGCACAAGTTTGACAAAAAAAGAATCACATTAGTTTTGTGACAATAGATCAAGCCAATGATGTCACTTGATTTCTTGACAAAAATCACTGATACCGTTGTACGAAAAAAGTTGTTTGGTGGGTGCATGACGTGTTCTACAACAGTCGTGCATTTCATTGAGTTACCATGTTTAAAAAATGTGATAGTTTGATGATTGAGCCGATGTCTTGACTATGTAATAAGATGTTGAAAAAACCTGGTGCATGCACGCGCTGAGTTTAATCCTAGAGGGATGACATCATGGTACCTGTACACAATGTGTACCTGATGCATTGGATCCTTTCGAAGGTTTAGTCCGTCCTTAGTCATGGCCGATGTAAACATCGGTCTGTGATGGAAGGTGTCAAGCATGGTATCCTTGAATAAGTACTCGATGGTGAAACTGGTGACACCTTATGACTCAGCGAGTGATGGAAACAACTCATGGTACCCAATTGGCACCAACAGTAAAAAGGTACAAGAGTGTACCAAAACCCTGATCAAAAGACAACGATGATTTTTAGTCGGGATTTTGTACACAAAAAAGAGGTGTGGGGACCCCTCCATGGGTCACTGACATGAGTTCATCCACTGTTACGTGAATATTCTGGTAGAAAGCGGACAATACCCCTTTCCCACTATTTCAATTCCCAAGTACTATGACGATCTCATTATTTCTCGAGAACCAACTACGACATAGTTAGGATCACTTCATGGTCTATGATACACACCCATGGTGGTGACCTATCGGCCAACAACTTTATTCTAACAATGTCTTTGCACCCACATCTCGATGGTCGGACCAACCACGTAACTAGTCATCATTATGAAGAAGTCTCTAACGTCTGGGAATCGTGACACTCTTCACGGTCACCATCCATTGGTGGTTATGCTATTCAAATTTCATGCAAATGGATTCCTAGTGTGCCAAATGGTGCAAAACCGTCTATGCCACATCAATGTGCAAACCAAATGTAAGAACTGATATCCAAAAGAGATCATAGATGAAACCACTCTTGGTACCACGAAGTTCCTTGAACAGCGCGAGGGGTTTCGAAAAATGTGAGTTTTCATCAATGGATGGATATAACATCTGACAATGGTGTCGTCAAACCATACTTCTTGACCTGGAAGGTTGTGGTGAAGTGACTGAACTCCCTTGGCCTTGGGAATGGTTCAATTAATGTACATTCCTGAACGCAAGTACAACATGTTATTCAATATTGTTGCAGTGGTATCCACAATGGTGGTTGGTTTTTAGATGTCGTTGATGACAACTATAACCCCTAAGCCTGTCTTGAGTAAGGCACATGGAGAATACTCTATTGAGTGGAAGTACTGGATGTATGCGAAATAAGATGTTGAAGCAACACAAGCTGCTGTGACTTGATAGATCCAACCCACTGATGTGTTGTTGAATGGAACCCTAGGCTGCAATTACATTAAAAAATAGTTTCCAAAGAAAAAAATTGTTCCAAGATCACCTAACGTGAGTCGAAAGTGTTCAATCATAACTGCGTGGAATGGACACACGGAAGGTGTCCTTACTTGTACCGCATGGATTGGGATCATGGTACACCCATTCGGTGAAAACCATGTCACAACACTTTGTTTGTGGATGCACTCCACAGTCATAGAGATCGTTTTATCTCAACTGACATAGTTTAACAAAATCTGCTTTTGATAGGGACATGAGCGAAAAGCCAGCCAGCTATACCCACTTCGGACAGACATGAGGGTATGATGGCTGAGGCCAAGATTACCTAGGTTGGAGCATTGTCGCGTCTAATAATGGACTTTGACAACAATTGCATATGCGAGACAGCCAATGCCGCCTCCTTTGAACATGAGTGCAATCTTTGAATGAAAAACAAGCGTGCCTAGCAACCATGTCTTAAGACCTCGGTGCCTTCCAACCATAAGATAAACTTCACGTGAAAAATACATGGGCTTGGTAGAGCTTGGTTGAGTTCAACGAACAAGCCAACACGTGTCAATAGAGGTATAGTAGACCTATGCATGGTCATGAACACGTAGATGCAAACCGAGGAGAGTGATGTCTAGATACTAGATTGTATGTACTGACAATACTGTGAGGAGGTACCACCTTGGAAACAACCCCTCTGATGTTTTCCACATTACATGGGAAGTGTTGTGTGGAACTGGACAGTTTTCACGAGGACGTCCAATTAATTGGCCATACGGACGCTCCTTGCAAAGGGGAGGGGGGGTGGGGGGTCACCACCATAGCTGAATGAAAACGTACCACATGCAACATAAAACAAGAGAATCTTGTATGCAAAGCGTGCAAAGGTTACAAAGTAAAGAATTTTATGACGTTAAGCAACAGGTGGTTACCTTAAAATACAGAGAGTAGGGTTTCCCTAGGGGGGTTTGCCTGTTAAACAAAATATATGCGTATTGGAAACTTTCTTGAAGCCAAGTCATTAGTATAGTCTCATAACCATAAATGAACATGCCAGACAGAGAGGGAATTGCGTCATGAATAAAGCCAACACTCCTCCATATTCTTGAAAAGGTATGACAAGTAGTTTATAGAATATGTCCATGGACATAAATCAATGAGTAATAATACTTACTAATATGAGTGACACTATCCTTTGTGGTGTTTCATGTATTCTGGTTTACCCATCTACACTTGTATGTGTGTATGTATTGCTATGCGTATTTGTGCATGTACCTGTATAGTTTTACTTGTACTTCTAGTTCAATCTAATTTCTTAACCTCATCCATATCCATATCTGGATCTCTATTTGTTAATATATACGTGTCAAAGTCTTTGCCTATTTTTGCGTTCACATCTACATCCAGATACATGCATATCTTTATTGACGTATAATAAGAATATAATAAACATATGTGTTTAAACTTGCACTCGTATCTAAACTTGTATCTAAACTTGCACTCGTATCTATTTTTGGTCTCTGAGTCTATCAATATCTCTATTTGTATCTCACTTTACATCTCAAAGTGTTCCTTTTTTCTATGTCAATGTGTATCTACATCTCGATATGTGATTATATCTATGTCTGTAACTCGGTATATATGTATATCTCTATCTATATTCGTACTTGTACGTACTTTCATTCATAGGCGTGTCTCATAATTTGTTTATGTCTAAATTCATGTCTGCATATGTATTTGTTTATGTATCTGTGTTTCTTTCTTTATCTGCATCTACATATGTATCCTGACGTGCATTTTGTGTAAACGTGCATTTGAATAATAACTGACAAAGTATTTATTTTTTATGTATTCGTACCTCGATTTTTATCAATATATATATATGTAGATCCACGGGTATATTTGTACGCAAACTCATTTCTTTTTTCATTGATGTTTACATCTAGTTCTATATGTCTAATGACATCTCTCTAACCATCATTATACCTTTATGTATACGTGGAAACTTATGTTTTTCTTCTAAATTTGTATTTGTCTTGTGTTGTTGGGGTTTATTGGGGCGAGTAGATGGTCCTTGCTATTAAACGTTGCAAAGTAAACATCTTTTACCTGAGCACTTGGGGGTTGGGGGTTGGGGGTTTGGTTTCTTGTCCCTAGTTTTGGCTTCGCATGGTTTATCCGCCCCATGTTTTTGATCAATTTTAGTCTGTCATCAATTTCTAAGTCATTTTCACTATGTCATTTTTCAACAATTCTCAAATTAACTTCTCTAACCTAATTTGGCAAGTTTAATCCTTGAGCCTACACATGGCAATGTGAACATGATCGTTGTAGAATTTGAGAATAATACTGTACTCGTGACCAATCACGGACATGCTCTAATGTTGATGAACGTCCCAAAGAGGACGCTCAGGTCCAAATTTAGGCAATTACTCTAAACTTACCGGACACCTATTGAAGACTAGAGCCTTGGAATGTCTCCGCAAGGCCTCGTAGTTCCGGGGCCTGGTAGGAGACGTGTATATAAAGAAAGAACAAAACCCCTCATTTTCTATAGAGGTCAATAGATTGAGGGACGTGTTTTGTAATTCTAAACCAACTGGTAAGTATATGAGGGTAGATGGAGAATCGGATGTTTATGAGAATAATAATATAATCAGGGTAGATCTAGAATTATAGTAGAAATGGGAATGAATTGTCAATAGAAGGCAACAATAGGAGCTTCCTGGTGATTTTCTAAGCTCGCACGTTGAGGACGTTTTGTTCTGTCACACTGGACGATGGATCAGACGTAAGAAAACAATAGAATTGATTAGAAATGCAAAACCTTGGATGAGAACGACAAACACTCGTTCACCAGTTGCTAGGTTCCTGGTGCACAACTGTTATGAATCGTTCTCAACTTCCACAAGCTTTTCAACCCCTTTTCACTGGCTTTGGATGGTAACATACGCAGATGACCATGCTCCCCACGCCCGGCATTAGCAAGGACACCAACGCTGACTGTGTCAGTGTGCTGCGTGACCAGCGTAGAGTCCTGTCGCGGTTTGGACATCGCGGGGGTTGGCGGGGGTGGTGGGATTTGAGCATGCAAAACTGGAAAATTTCCACCTTCCTCTCGTAACTTTGCACGCCACTGATATTGAGGCAATAACGCCATTAGCAAGCGGGTGGAAACGGGGGCACTGTTTGAAGCAGCAGCAAAGCAGCAACATCAAAAGTAGGGAACTATCATCAGCAATGAACGTACGACCTGTGTGTGCCACGCATGCGTGCGTGCGTGTGTCCATGCGTGCAAGTGTGTGTGCGTGCATGTATGCATGCATGTGTGTATGTGTGTGTGTTTGTGTGTGTGTGTGTGTGTGTATGTGTGTGTGTGTGTGTGTGTTTGTGTGTGTGTGTGTATGTGTGTGTGTGTGTGTGTATGTGCATGCATTTGTGCATATGTGCGTGCAAGTGTGTGTGCGTGCATGTATGCATGCATGTGTGTATGTGTGTGTGTTTGTGTGTGTGTGTGTGTGTGTATGTGTGTGTGTGTGTGTGTGTTTGTGTGTGTGTGTGTATGTGTGTGTGTGTGTGTGTATGTGCATGCATTTGTGCATATGTGCGTGCAAGTGTGTGTGCATGTGCATGTGTGCATGTGTGCATGTGTGTATATGTGCAAGCATCCGTGAGTGCGTGCGTGCTTGTGCATGGACAGGTGGACGTGCGTGGAGGTAGAGGTGGAGGTGGAGGCAGAGATAGAGGTGGATGTGGATGCAGAGGTGGAGGTCGAGGCCGACATAGAGGTGGAGGTGGAGGTGGAGGCGGAGGCGGAGGCAGAGGTGGATTTGGAAGTGGATGTGGACGTGGAGGTGGAGGTGAACGTTGAGGTGGAGTTGGAGGTAGATGTGGACATTGAGGTGGAGGTTGAGGTGGTGGAGTTGGATGTGGTGGAGGCAGTGCAGGTGGTGGAGGTAGAGGAGGTGTAAGACATACTGGTCGTGGAGGAGATGGAGGAGGAGGTGGAGACTGAGGTCGAGTAAAGAAGTGGAGGTGGAGGTGGAGGTGGAGGTGGATCTGGAGGTGACGGTGGAGTTGGTGGAGATGGAGGAGGTTGAGGTGGTGGAGAGGTGGTGGAGGTGGTGCGTGCGCATGTAGTTTTGTGCAAGCCTGTGGATGTGCATGCTCGCATGCTAACATGTTTGGGTACTTGCATGGGTGCTTTCTTGCTTGCGTGCATGTTTGTGTGTATGCGTGTGTGTGTGTGTGTGTGTGTGTGTGTGTGTGTGTGTGTGTGTGTGTGTGTGTGTGTGTGTGTGTGTGTGTGTGTGTGTGTGTGTGTGTGTGTGTGTGTGTGTGTGTGTGTGTATGTGAGTGTGTGTGTGTGTTCTTGTGCTCACTCTCACTCTTACTCTTGCTCCAATTCACTCTCATTCTCACTCACTGTCATTGTCATTCTAACTGAATGTAACTATTGCATTCACTGTCACTGTCACTATCACGGATACTGTACTATTCACTATCACTGTCACAGTCACTGTCGCACTAAAACTCGCACTCGCACTTGGAAACATGCAGTGCATGTTTTTAAACGTGTACACACACACACACACACACACACACACACACACACA
>SZWC01012407.1:18135-38322 GCA_023375785.1 Penium margaritaceum | reverse complement strand
GCACACACACACACACACACACACACACACACACACACACACACACACACACACACACACACACACACACACACACACACACACACACACACACACACACACACACACATGTATATATACATCCACGCACACAAATATACTCTCCTCTCTCTCTCTCTCTCTCTCTCTCTCTCCCTCTCTCTATCTATCTACCTTAGTGATTCTTAAATTCGACGAGACAAATTTTCTGAGTTTTGTGATCCTTAATTTTGTTAAAAAACAATGGATTCAAATTATTTTGGTGGTTTCTTTACTTAATCCGAAAACGGCTTGATGGACCCTTGAATTCGGTGAAGAGTCATGTTCACTTTTGAGCTGATCCTTGGTTTCGGCGATTCGGTCGCTCTTGTTTGCAACCAATTTGCCGGATTCTGCATTGTGCTAGCAAAGTAGTGCCCCGTTTGCTCACGTGGCTACTCAGGGCCGCCGTGGCAGCGAAGGAGCGATACGGTGGTGGGCGCTGTAGCGTAACAACGGATGAATGATACAGTGGGATAGCGGGAGACCAACTGCACGAGCATTCAAATAGGAGGTTTGAATTCTCGCGCAGTTGATGCAATTGCTAGCTTGACGGAGGTGAGTGCTGATTATCAAAGTCCCTTTTGCCCCCTGAAACCAAAAATTCCTTCCTAGCTACATGACGTTCAGATCCCTCTGTCCCATATTTTCACCGTGAACCCTTAAATTTGATTACTGTACTTTTTAAATAATTTGGTGGACCCTTGATTTAGGCTGAAGGAAGTATTTTGTTCAAATTCTACGTGCCCATAAAAAATTAATATCGAAATCAAGGATCACTAGGGTATCGTTCTCTCTCTCTCTCTCTCTCTCTCTCTCTCTCCCCCTCCCCTCCCCCTCTCTCTCTCTCTCTCTCTATCCCCCCCCCTCTCTCCCTCTCTCTCTCTCACCCTCTCCCTCTGTATCTTTCTCTATCACTTTCTTTCTTTTTCTCTCTCTCTCTCTCTCTCTCTCTCTCTCTCCCCCTCCCCTCCCCCTCTCTCTCTCTCTCTCTCTATCCCCCCCCCTCTCTCCCTCTCTCTCTCTCACCCTCTCCCTCTGTATCTTTCTCTATCACTTTCTTTCTTTTTCTCTCTCTCTCTCTCTCTCTCTCTCTCTCTCTCTCTCTCTCTATGTGTGTGTGTGTGTGTGTGTGTGTGTGCATATACATATGTATCACACACACACACACACACACACACTCAAATACACACACATATACATATACATGTACACACACAGGCATACAGATATGCACTCACTCACTCACTCTCAGTTCCTTACTTACTCACTCACTCACACGCTCACTCATTTACTCGCTGAGTCACTCATGCACTAACTCACTTACTCACTCACTCGATCACCCACACCCACTCACACTGGCTTCCTTGCACTTTGTTGTTGTGCCTGACCATCCAGTCTCTGTCGTTGAACCGTTTTTCCGCCACAACTTGCATTGAAGTTTGCTCTTGCTATCTTTTGTTATTGTTAGAGTGTTTTCTTACATGTTGTCCTATGTGTTAACTAGGTTTTTCCCCTCCATGTTGCACAGGAAATTCTTCAATCATTGTTCATGATGTAGGAGAAAGCAAAGATTATTCATCCAATGCGACCGGAAGTTTACTATGCTAAACCTTTACTTGATATGTTTTTAGGTACATGTTCACTACACAAACATGAGATAGGCATGCCCCCACTTCCCCCCCATCATGGCATGTTTTTTCATCTGCCTCCTCTTTAGGCCTCTCTCCTGCTATGTTTTTCTTTTTGCATGATCCATGCTTCTCTCTACACACCTCCATGAGTGCTACAAGATGAACCTATGAGCCAACCTATGTGCATATATTTCTTCAACTACTTGGTTTCCTATGGATTGGCCCTTGTTGCAAGGTGTATGGGATGATGTTTTTCCTAATTCTGGCCCTTGCTACAAATGAAGCATCTAGAAAGGCACTGCAAAGCCAAGAGTGTTAAGGGGACCATCAAAGTGGGGAAACTATGTAGAATTTTCATGTGATTCTTCCGCACTTTTTTGCTTCAAGAGGGAACTTTGTTATCCAAAAATTCATCCTATGTACCCTCTTCAAAACTGGTAAGGCATTGTTGACAATGTAGGTTCCAAAATGCATTGACCATGCCACTGATACACACGTGTGATGAGTCTTCAGTGAAGACTGACCCACACTTGTGAAGAATGCACAAGGTTTATACGAGTCTCATCTTGGTAAAAGCCAAGGGATTCCACGACCAATACTGGATACTGTACGCAAATAAGCATTATTGTAAAAACCACACACATGTGTGATTGATTGTGTGTGAACACGACGCAACCGAGTTGCCGATGATGAGAGTTCACACTTGTGTTTTTGCTTAGGCTCCTTGTTGCATGCTTTGCATCATGAAGCACGTGGTGATCAAACCTTGAGCAATGAAGAGCCGGGAATGGTTCAAAACAAAGGGGGAGGAAAATAGTGTACGAGCCATTTTTGGGGTTAAATGGCGTTGAATCATACTTCTTGGGTTTCGGGGTTCAAGACTTCTGTCTCTAGAAGTCAATTTCTAGGAGAATGCAATGGGCTAGAGTCTGGTTCACTTATAGCCCGGGAAATTTCCTTCAACTAAATTGCAAGTGAAAGGAGTGTGGTGACGATAATCCACGGTGTCACTCCTCCTTCACTCTTAGATTAGCAGTTGGGTCTTGCTCCAACGTGGAAATGCCATGTGGAATGATTAGGCTTGGGATATCTGTTTTACGTCCATGCCCAATCACGACCACGTTCATCTGTGGCACGGTTTGTCTCAGCCAAAACAGCTAAGGAAAATGTGTGCGCCTTCTCCTTCGACGACAAATTCCAGGGGCTTACATTTTTGGTTCAAATGTTAGTTGTAAAATAGCCTACGGTTATAACAAAAACAGTTCCTTATACATATGAATGTGTGATATTCTTTTCTGGGTGCACGTCACACTTGTTCGCGGATTGGTTGAAGTGGTGGAAGAAGCAATGGGTCCACCATTAAAGGGGGTTTTTGTACACACAGCAGAGGTGAAACTAACCTGTCCAGTGGGGACCACACAGACCACACAACCTTCCCCTGTGGATCCCTAGGTTGAGTGAGGTCTTCGTCTTGATAGGGGAATGTCGCCTCCCAATTGCCAATAGGGGGTGTGACCATATGTCCATTGATTTTGCATACAAGTCCCCCATATCCACTGACAGCTCTTTCACAACGCCATATCCAACGGATTTGAACTTTAGCACTGATACATCCACTAGTTGAAGCAAACCAACGATGTATCCAAAAAAAGCATGTTAACACCATGTCGTCATTGCATGAAATGCAGTGTCGGAGTTACGACATCATCAGGCCCCTTGAACAATCACAAATTCCACTTTTGAGGTGTTTGTGATTGTTCGGGGGATGGGTTTGCATGGGGTTTGTGTGGGGGGTCTGAGACACCCCATGCGTTGAAGGGGAATCTACCGGGCTACGTTGTCGTGGGGTCTAGTAGATGCCCGCAAAAAAAAAAACAAAAAAAAACCTCAAGCCCGAATGTAATTTGGGGTTGCATTTTAAAGTGTCTTTCCTGCACACCTTAGGTGTTTTGTGTGCCATAAACACAAAACAAAATCTGAAATTTGGGATTTTGGCTCAACCACGATCGAGCGATTCCCCCTTTTTTTCGATTTGTTTGGGCCAAATAGCTCGCGTATCAATAAAATGCAATGTGTGACTCTCATCCGCCCAGCACTAGCAAAGAAAAAACTGAAAAACCCAGTCGGAAATCATGCTCAACTGTGGCATGCGTCGATGGGCGAGCAGGAGAAAAAAGTACATGGGGACATCGCTCCCATGCAAGAATAACAAGGGAGCAATGACCACTTCCTTCTTTTTGACATGCAACCGCCCCAATTTGATTTAGGTTTTTCTGTTTGGCGCGGGTGGTCATCGCGCCCTCGCAATCAAGTGAAAACACCCTTCTTTTCATTTGTACATTTCTTTAATGCACGCAAACCCATTTGTTCACTGCCCAAACCTCAATCTAACCCTATCCCAAAATACATCCAAGGTTTTAGGGTTTTATTTCTGCGCGGGCTTCTACAGGGCTCCGTGGTACCGGGGCCCAGCAGGTTCCCTTTCAACGCATGGGGAGTGTTGAAGTCCCCTCAAACTCTAGACAAACCTCCCTCTGCAAGTATCAAAAACCCTTCAACAAAGGGGTTAGCGATACTAGTAGGGGGCATCGCATGCCATGCATCGACGATGCATGACATGTAGCCTCACCATGTATTTTTCCCACTTTTCTTTGTTACTACCGTGGCGGTAGCGGTGGCCGATGGGTAGCTAAATTATTTTTTGCTTGACAATGGACAAATGAGTTATATAGTTCCAAAACAGGGTATATGTGACTTGCACACTGTTTTTTTTACACACAAACCCCCTATTACGATGGAGGGTTTTATGTTTTGAGTGGACTCCACCTGCGCAAAGCATACCAAACCCTAAATCACAATAGGGGGTTTGCTTGTCCAATTATATTTAAAGAAAAGGGTCATCGCTCGATCCTGATCTCGCCAGGGAGCGAGGGTCACGATTGAACGACTATCATATGACCCTCCTTGCTATTACGTACCAAGCGGACACAAGTCCCTACTCTTTCGGAGTGGGCATTTCAATTACTACACAAACAGCCCATCATATCGTGAGACCGTGGTATTCAATCTGACGGTCAAGGACAAACCAGCCAAGTGCTCTCGCCCCCAGTAAATCTCCCAGAATCCTGTGACGACTTCAACCACTCTCGCGAATCTACGACATAATCATCACCACCTTTTGGTCCACTTCTCGACATGCTGTTAAAAACATGGATTTAAAAGATGCATCTTGCATCTTCATTGTCGATTCTAGAAGTCCCCCGATTTCTCAGCGGACCTTCTCGAATCGGACCACTCACGTTGCGACTCTACACACGTCGCTCGACAATCGACCCGACAATCCGGACTATGCCTCCTTCATAACTCAACACTTGTATATACATATTCAATCATTTTTACTCCTATCGTTGAAGTAAACATACGGCTTATTTTAAATTGCTCAAGTGTCCCAAATTCTAAATCGTGTTCCGCCTCGTAACTTCTACGCGTTTACCATATATGCTGCATTCGGCATAACACTTGGTATCTAAGCACAGCGATGCTAGAGAGGCATCCCACTACTTTACCCATCCAAAGGGTTACCTCACACAAGCCGTCAGCGCATCTCGCACACCAAGACTTCTCAGACTCCGAGTCGATGATGTGAGACGAGCGAGAACAACCGACGACCAGCAGCGGGTCTTCGTTGACGACTTCGGTGATGGGAGAGCAGAACGTGCCAATGCATGCAAATCCTCAAGCGACATCAAACGCTGACGTAAGCAAGCTATACGGTAACTGGATCAGCCCCTACGGTTTTGACAACTAATCCCGTTGTAGACCCAACGGCGATAATCCAGCCACCCTTACAAATAACCTCGACAAAGACAGTAGGACACTAGACAACTAGTGCAGATCAACGAGGAACTGGCAAATCGGATCTCCACGCTCGAAGAAATCAACAACCATCTGCTCCAACAACTAAACGCTGGAACGGAGGCTCTTTGCAACGCAGGTTCTTGAGAAGCGGTGCTCGTTGAGAGAAATTCCAAGCTCTCGAGCAAACCCAATTTTTTTCTGGCTCCACTAGAACCGTTTGATCCTGCAAACTCAAAAGGACCGACGATTTGGATGTGATAGACGAGTTGGGAGGTGTACTTCACCGCTGCTCCTGTCTACGTCGGTCAAAAGAAAATTCACCTCGCAACCGTGATTTTACGTGGCACGACGCTAAGTTGGTGGCCTGATTTAAAGGCCATCCAATGGCAGCAGGAGACTGGCGGAGCATCATCAACGGCCAACAATGTCGAACTCATATCGTCGACCCCAAGCATTCTACCCCTGGGGCAGATCAACCCACAATGACAATGCACTTTACAAAGTCCATTTTCTCCGTCATCAGTCTAGCGTGGCAGAGTACACGCTGAGATTCCGCAAGATCATGATCGGAGTAGACATCACCCCCGAGGAACTCTGTTTTCACTGCAACAACCACCTCAAGCAAGATATCCGGAGAGCAATCGTCATTTTTGGCATCCAAAACGACTTACCATGGATGATCGCAGTAGCAAAAAGGATCGACAGCACCGACTATAATGCTCAGATCTAGGAATCCTACGCCTCGCTACCTCCTAACCCTAATAATCGTGAAAACAGAAAGAACCAGCCGGCGGACTCCTCGACTCCAATGGAAGCAGACGGCGTCGACCAAATAGGTATGCAAACCTGCTAAAACTACGGGAAAGTCGGGCATTTCGCTTGGAACTGCCGGAGCAAGCAGCAGGCCAGAGGGGGGGGGAATCGCATGAAAATGAGCCGGGAAACAACAAAGGGCAGGAGTAAAAGGCCCAACTCTTGTCCGTGAGGAGTGTTCTGCACCAAACGATCGCCAATCTGAACAGCCCGCATTGTAACATAGGGTTTCCGAGAATGTGAAGTTTGACAAGAGGTGCGAGGATGACCAACTGGCAATATTACTAAAACTTTAGCCTCGAGGATGTAAGAGTCATAGAATGGAACCAGCACTATTGGACAGAGGAGCTTCACACAGCTTTGTGAGCAACAAAATGGTTCACAAACAGGGCTTGCATGCCAAACCAGGGGTGTTTGAAGGAAAAACCGTCGACGTGAGATCACGGAGACTCCAAAAACCACTTCGACTACAAGTGGGAGATATACGGAATGTAACGATCTAGAGGTCTTGTACACTGAGCGATCACAAAATCATCCTTGGACAATATTTCTTATACCGATACAATTCACAGGTTCACTAGAACAGAGGTCATGTTTGCGTGGAAATCGATGGCACCAAATGACAACTTCCATGTGCAGGACAGAAGCGGATAGCCACAAAAACATAAGTGGAAGGAGCAGAGGAAGCCATGGAAGCCGAGAAGTGACAACCTATATAGCCAATATCGCTTAACGTGGCCAAGTATTGCATACGATGAGGAGCTCGTGCATGGCTCACACATCTCGAGACAACGAAAGAAGGAGAATTGGCAGCAAATGACTCATTATCAGCCTCATGAGCCTCGTTGGCATAAAAGAAGTCTGCGATGGTACCGAAAGATTTTGCACCACTCATGCATGAGTTTACAAACACCTTCCCTGGCAAACTTCGAAGAACCCTACCTCATGTACGAGACATCGACCATTGCATCAAACTGAAGCTGGAAAGCAAACATACAAATTGAGAGGCCTATCGGATGAGCGATCACGAGATGACAAAGGTGAAAAAGTAACTTGACGAGATTCTCAGTCATGGGTTCATGGCCATCCACGTCACTATGTGCCACACCAGTACTTTTTGCAAAAACGAAAAGTGGTGAGATGTGCATGTATGTGCACTATCGGGCGTTGAACGATGCTACCATAAAGAACCACTGCCATTTTGCCTGACTTGACAAGATTTTCCACCACCTCCAAGGGGCTCAAATTTTCAGCAAAATCGACTTGCATAGCGCATATCACCGGATACAAGTAGCAGGCACCGACATCGAGAAGACGGCGTTCCAAACTCGCTGCGGGCATTTTGAGTTCACACTACTGCAATTCGGACTGAAGAATGCCGTGGCAACGTTTATGGTGACAATGATCAACATCTTCCGCCCATACCTTGACGATTTTGTCGTGGTGTACCTCGAGGAAATTTTGGTGTACAGCCGGACCCTAGAGGAGCACGATGGACATCTTCGAAAAGTCCTCAAATTTCTACAAAGAGAGAGTACTTTTGAAAAACTCTTAAAGTGTGACTTTGGTCGCTGTTTGATTGAGTATTTGTGTCATTTCATCAACGGTGGACGGTTCAACATGGATCCAAAAAAGGTGGTAGCAGTCGCTCATTGGCCAACGCCGACCAACGTTTGAGAAGTTCAAGTTTTCCTTGGCTTTTGCAACTACTACAAGTGATTTGGATGGGATTACGCCCGGGTGTCAGTGCCTCTCTCCGACTTCACTCGAAAGGAAAACGAGTGGCGGGGGGGAGACGGCAAACAAAAAACATTCACCGCTTTGCGGAACACTCTCACCTTGGCGAAGGCCCTACGATTAGCAGATCCAATGGGCTACTATGTCATGGCTATGGATGCGTCAAAATGAGCCATCGGTGCAATCCTCCTACAAGACCACAGCAACGGCAAGCAACCGGTTGCCTAAATGTCTTGAAAGTTGAGAGGACCTGAACTCAACTATGTCGTACACAATGAAAGCATGCCAGCGGTTGCACATGTGTTCAGGACGTGGCGGTGTTACCTGGAGTGCCACCGATGCATCGTGCACAATGACCACCATGCCTTAAAATACATGAAAACATAGCCAAATGTCAATCTGCGTCAAAACCGATGGATGGAGTTCCTTGAATCCAGGTTCGACTACAATATCCAGTACCGACCAGGCAAAATCAACCCGGCTGACACACTCAGCTGCCGACCACATGTAATGGCTGAGGTGGCAATGTTAGACCTACAGCAAGTCTCGTACCTGGAGCGGCAGTTCGCATGAGGCTACGACCAGTGCGGCGAATACGACAAGTTGAAATTCAAGTATGATGCGCCTTATTGGCTACGACGCTTCACTCGCCACGTGGTTGTCCCCTTGAACGACAAATTTTGCCATATGCTGCTCGAAGAATTCCATGACACACGTCCAGGTGGACACTTCGGATAGGAAAAGACGACGATGGAGCTCGAGAAACATTACTACTGGGACAAGATGTAATCCGATGTGGCCAACTTCTACAAAACCTATGGCACATGTCAGCAAAAGAATTCATGTCGCTCGTGGCCACCAGGACTTCTGCAAGTGCTCCATAGTCCAACGGAACCATGGGTTGACATCTCCATGGACTTCATCAAGAGATTGCTGGTCACACCCGAGGAATATGATGCAATCCTCGTGGTCGTCGACAGGTTTTCCAGAATGTCCCACTTCATTCCGACCACGACCACCGTCACCGTCGAGGGAATAGCACGGCTATTCTAAACAACATTGTGCAGCTACACATCGTACCAAGAGCCATCACGAGCGAAAGAGATGGATGATTCACCTGTTGATTTTGGCACGAACTGAAGACTCACTATGGCAGCTGAATTAAACTTTCAACGGCGTTTCATCCTCAAAAAGGCGGACAAAGGGAGCGGACAAGCCAGACGCCTGAAGAACTCTTTTGAAAAGAGTGAGCTTCACGGGACGGATTGAGCACAAAAATTCCTGACCACCGAAATCAAATATAATTTAGCACTTTCCACCATAACGGGTAAGACTCCGTTTGAAGTGGTGTATGGAAAACTTCCTGCCACATCAGTTGGAATACTAAGTGGCAGTAACATTCCTACAATAGACTTTCAACGCTGAGACTTAACCACCATCTGGGAGAAAACACGACAGACACTCGCGAAGACACAAGTAGTGATAATGCAAGCATACGACCGACATTGTAGTGATGTTCTGGTCGCCATTGGCGACAACTTCCTCAGCTCGATGAACACCAAACTCCGCGGAGCTGACTATTCGAAGCTCAAACCCTGCTGGTTGGGACCGCTTGAGATCAAGGCCATGCATACCCCTATGGTTACGCTATTCAAATTCCCTGACATTATACAAATTCATCTTGTGTTCCATATCAACAGACTCAAACGCTACCGAGACCCTAGAGAGGACTTCCCTGGCAGGGATGTCCCTCTTTGCCATCCCGTTAAAGTGCACAATGACTCTGAGTGCATCATCAAGGACATCCTCGACCATCGACAACGACTCAAAATAAAAGAATGCCTTGTCACATGGCACGGCTACGATGTCGCGCATTACATCTGGGAACCTTATGACTATTGGTTTTCGTGCATCTCTCATTGTACTCTGTTGTGTCCTCTTGGCTTGTGTAGATCGGCGTGCAGATGACTGACGGCAAGACTTGACGCCGCTGGAGTGTCGCTCGGTGGAGCCGACGCACGCTGAGACCCACTCACCCGCCGCTAGAGCCTCCTCCCTCTGGCGATGCGCTGAGCTCCATCGGCAGACCTCCTTGGTGGTCGGGCCGCAGGCAGTCACTGCCATTGCAGATACAGTCTGCATGCACGGAGCGCTCTATCTGGCTATGGCATTGCGTCTGCAGCATCATGCGATGCCTAGGGTCTATGTCTTCTATTCTATGGCCCTGTTGGCATTGTTGACTGTCGTAGGCACTGCCTGGGTTCATGCAGCCATAACTTCTTGTAGCTATTTTTCTAGCTGATTCTGACTACACGAATGCGTTTGTAGCATTGGTATTATGGTATGGTCCAGTTTTCATGCAAAACGGACGACGCCTGGGTCTCGGGCTGTCGGGCGCCTCGTAGGGCTCACTGAGAAAACCTTGCCTGCCAGAAAATAGGTCTAGCACTATTTTTTGATTGGCTGGTTAGCTGAGTAACAACTTTTACACTAGTGGGGGGGGCTAGAACTTGGAGGGGTTCCCTATTGTTGCTCATTCTTCATTGCTAATCAGTTGCTTCCAGTTTTTAGCTGCTCTCTGGCGCTAACATTGGCGCGCACACTTTTGAGTAACAAACCCAGAGCTTCCAGACTTAGTCTCTAGAGCAGCAGATTGAGGGGGCAGCAGACTTAAGCAACGAGCGTGGAAGCCCGCACGCTGCATCGACAACGCATGCTGCCCCAACCTGCTGCCTAGGTTTCTAGCTTGGTATGAGAGCCAGAGCGTAGCAGCAGCAGCTCAAGACTAGAGTACACGTGCCAGACAACGCCGGCGGACCCCCATACGCGCCAGTGCAGGGGAAATGCTGCCGGGTTTTTTCTGGC
Organism: Penium margaritaceum; assembly: GCA_023375785.1. Classification (NCBI taxonomy): domain Eukaryota; kingdom Viridiplantae; phylum Streptophyta; class Zygnematophyceae; order Desmidiales; family Peniaceae; genus Penium; species Penium margaritaceum. The sequence goes on along the minus strand of SZWC01012407.1, from coordinate 27,358 downwards.
AGCATTGACCCGCCTGGTGGCGGCGTCAGATTTTTTCCCACGGCAACTGGGCCAGGGGAAATGCTGCCGAATTGTTTCCCACGTCGTCAAACGTGACGCAAGGAGGTGAGCGGCAGGCCGCGTCCAACACTTGTGGGCGACGATGCACGCGACAACGTCACTTAGGTGTAGTTACTTGCACCAGCACGCAGCACTAGTAGCTTGCAGCAGCATTAGCTGCAGGCAACGGCAGCGAGCAGTGGCAGCAACAGCCAGCAGCAGGTGCGTGCAGCAGCAACAGCAGGCAGAAGCAACAGCTCACAGCAGCCTGCAACAGCAGCAGCCCACAGCAACAGCTCGCCGTAGGAGCAGTGTGTAGCAGTAGCTCGCAGCAGCAGCAGTCTGCAGCAGCAGCGAGCAGTAGCAGCAACAAGCAGTATCTGGAGCAGTGTGCAGCAGCAGCAGCAGGCTACAATAGTCACAGCAGCGGCCAGCCGTAATAGATACTACAACAAGCAGCTGCCAACAGCGACTGCTGCTGCTGCTCGCTGTGTGCAGTGAGCAAGCAGCGAGCAACAACCTGCTGCTGCCAGCGAGCAGCAGCTCGCTGCCCACTACAAGCGAGCAGAAGCTCGCTACCCGCTGCAAGCGAGCAGCAGCTCGCTGCCAGCGAGCAGCAGCCCGCTGCTCGTAGTTGACCATGGGTAGCTGCCCGTTGTGACGGACGAGGAAGAAGAGAAAGAAAACAACAAAAAAGATCCCCCATCCCATGTGCTTTGCCGTCGCTACTGCAGCAGCCCTAGCAGCCGTAGGAGCCCGCAGCAGTAGGAACTGCTGCTACAACTGCAGTCGCAACAGAAGCAGTAACAGCAGCAGCAGCAGCAACAATAGCGACAGTAGCGATAAGAGCAGTAGCAGCAATAGCAACAGTAGTAGCAGCAGCAGCACCAACTGCAGCGGTAGCTGCAGCAGTAGCAGCAAACAACAGTAGCAACAATAGTAGCAGCAACAGCTACAGTAGCGGCCCCAACAACCGCCACTACTGACATCAGCATCCCGTTGCTGACATCACTACTGACGTCATTGCTGACATCATCAACTAAAAAAAAAACCCAAAGAAAGGGGCAAGGGAAGGGGGAAGCAATCTTGAAGGTGGGCAAAACGTCCACCGCCCTCAGCAAGGCGCCACTACTGACGTCACCAACCCCAAAGAGGAAAAAAACCAAAGAAAAAGAACAAACAAAACAAAGGGCATCACACCATGGCTTGTAGCCCTACTGGGGAGGGGTCCTCCTCTGTTGGGGGGACTCCCACCTCCCCTTTCTTATAGCAGCAGCAGCAGCAGCAGCAAGAGCACCAGCAATAGTAGTAGTAGTAGTAGCAAGAGCAACAGGAATAGCAGGAGAAGTAGGAGCAGCATCAGCAGTAGCAACAATAGCAGGAGCAGCAACAAAAACGGAAGCAGCAGTAGCACCAGCAGGAGGAGGAGCGACGCCAGCAGCCCTCTGATGTCGTTGGCAATAACTTTGACCCCCTCGCTGCTCTTTAGCAACAGCTCGCCGCCTTGACATTGCAGCTTGCGGCATTGCAACCGTTAGTTTCCCAGTGTGCCCCCAATGCGCCTCCGTCCTTCCTCCCACCAGGGCATACCAGCCCACCTGTGTCTGCTGCCACGCAATACTTGGCGCAGCAACAGACTCTACGCCAGTACTAGACAATGACCTCTGTCCTTGGTCCCACTCTGGGTGCCGGCCGCAGGCAAAAGGACTTTGAGACGCCGCCGCCGCCGCTTCAGGCCGGCGAGCAGTTCCGGAGCTAGGAGCTTAGCTTCCGCATTTGGACGCAAGATGAGGGCCTGTGGGCATACTACACCCTGTCGTATGACGCCACCCTGGCCGACCAGCTGTATGATGCTGGTCGTACCGTCTAGGCTCTCGTCCCTGTCGCCCCTCCGGCTTCCTGCCTCGCCCTCAAGCCCTTCTTAGGTGACTTCACCGCTAACGCCACCCCAGACCCTGCAACTGCGTGGCACGTTCTCACTCGTCCCCATCGCGTGTCCAGCGACGCTGAGACTAGCCGCCTGCTGCAGGAGTTCAACTCCCTGCACATGGGGGAGACCGAGACGGTCACCTCTTACTGGCATCGGGCGGAGGATATCCTTCGTCGCCTCGGGAAATGTGCCCCACCCCATTTGGCCGCGCTCATCACCATCAAGCGCGGTGCCATCGAAGCGTACTTGGATGTCTTCGTCCACTACCTTCATGACATTCTCTCCACCATGGCGGCCTAGGGCACCCTCCTGCCCTGGGCATGCAAGCTCTTCCTCTGCGTTGAGGAAGCATGTCTGGAGTCCCGACTCCAGCGCACGAAGGCCATTGCCTCCCTTGCCGTCGCCGCCGTGGCCATCGCCTCCCCTGCCGCAGTCACCTCATCATCGTTGGGGAAGAAGAAGCGTCGGACCAAGAAAGGCAAAGGTCAGTAGCAGCAGCAGCAACAGTCGTCGACTGGGTCCAGCGCTGGCAGCTCGGTCTGCCACAACTGTGGCCAGCCCAGGCACGGGTGGTACACGTGCCATCTACCGACGGATGAGGCGCGCGTCATCGCCACCATGCGTCGCCAGCGCGAGCGTCATCTCGCCTCTGCCACCGTGACTGTCGCCGGCTCTGACACCTCCGCCTCATCCAATAGCTCCACGACTCTGGTTGCTTCGCCGCTCGCACGGACACCACCGCCGCAGCCGTTGGCTCCGGCGCAGTCATCCTTCTACCCGGGCTCTGGCGCCATCACCCCACAGTCCGTCTACACTCTCGGGCCATCCTCCCCCGAGCGCCAGTTGGAGCAGATCATCACGCTCCAGCTCGGCCTCCCTCGCCCTCCTCCCCAGGGAAGTGCGAGTTGCATCACTTCTTGCTCCCCTGTCCAGCACCGCATGACTGAGATTGAGCTACGGTCATGCCTTGTGTCTTTGTCTGTCTCTTTGTCTCTCATGGTCTTCGCTACCCCCTCCCAGGACGACGTTACTTAGCTTGAAGATTGGCAGACTCGATTCGCACCTCCTTCCACCGCGTCCGCGTCCCTTGCTTGCTCCCATGTGATCGTTAGTGATCTTGCGACCCCGGTCTAGGCCCTGCTGAGACCTGGATCATGGACTCCGGGGCCACGCATCACATGATGGCCTTTTGTGAGGCCTTCAGTATGCTCGGTCATGTAGGCGATGTTTCTGGTGTCCGGACAGGCTCTGGCCAGGTGTTGCCTGTCCGCGGTGTTGGCGTCCTTCGTTTCCGTGGTCCCTCCGGTGACATCTTTGTGACCGATGTCCTCTTTGTCCCTGGTATTGAGCTCAGCCTCCTATCCGTCACTACCCTTGACCGCATGAGCATGGATGTTTTGCACTCGCGTGGTGTTGGCACTGTGTCTTTGCGTCCATCTGGTCTTGTCATACTGCACGCCACCGCCTGTGGCAACCTGTGGCATGTACCTCGTCTGTCTTCCTCTCCTTCCGTCTCCTCCCCGTCAGCCACCACAGGCCATGTGTTTGTCACCTGCACGCTTTCTCGTCATCACACTCGCATCCTGCACCGCCGCCTTTGCAACGTCCACTCTCTCGCCATAGACAGCATGCTCCGCACCCAGTCGGCCAAGGGCCTTGACCCGGAGACTTTTCCCCTCCCGTGCCCAATTGAGTGCATTGATTGCGCTCAAGGGAAGATGCACCGTTCCACGTATCCCTTGTCTTCCTCCCGTGCGTTTGTCCCCCTTGACCTTGTCCAGTCGGACGTCATGGGTCCTCTCCCTACGAAGTCAGTCGGCGAGCATAGTCGCTACGTCTTCACCCTCACTGACAACTATTCTCACTACTGCTGGGACTTCTGCCTTCGGCACAAGAGCGATGTCCCCCACACCATCCAGGACTGGCTTGTCCTTGCGGAGTGCAAGTGTGGCCGCTCTCATTGCCGCCTTTGCTCCCATCACGGTGGTGAAGCCATGACCTTTCTCGCCTCCTTCGGAATTCGCCATGAAACGTCTGCGCCTTACACACCTACCCAGAATGGTGTCTCCGAACGATGGAACCGCACTATGGCCGACGCCGTCCGCACCATGCGGGTCAGGTCTGGTCTCTCCGATGGCTTCTATTTTGAAGCCATGGCCTACATGACCTGGGTCTGGAACCGGATTCCCCACGGTCCCCTTCCCCGCCAGTCCACACCGTACTAGCATTGGTGCGTTCGGCGAGCAGACCTTCGCTCGGCTCGCGCCTGGGGCTGCGTGGCAATTGTGTGGCTGCCCATCCTATAGCAGGGCGGCAAGCTCACCCCTCGCGGACGCCCCTGCACCTTCCTCGGTGTCTCTCGTCAATCCAAGGCCTGGCGCTTCCCTCCCGGCACTGCATCGTTGGAACCCGGGACACCCTCTTCCTCGAGAACCAGTTTCCTCGCGAACTCATTCGCTCTGGCTCATCCGTGTCGATCCTGTAGGGTGGGGGAGTGGTGAGTCCGTCCTCCATCCTTTCGCTTCCGGATGACACGTCCCTCAGTCCCTCTGAGCCAGCAGCTCCAGTCTCGTACGGTTGTCCCTCCGGGCCGACACCCCCAGTCGCGTCCGCTAGTCCCTCCGAGCCGACACCTCTAGTCGCGTTCGTTGGTCCCTCCGGGTCGACACCCCTAGTCGCATCTGTTGGTCCCTGCAGGCCGGCACCCCCAGTCGCTGCCGCTGGTCCCTCCGGGCCAGCAGCCTCAGTCGCGCCCGATGGTCCCTNTCATTCGCTCTGGCTCATCCGTGTCGATCCTGTAGGGTGGGGGAGTGGTGAGTCCGTCCTCCATCCTTTCGCTTCCGGATGACACGTCCCTCAGTCCCTCTGAGCCAGCAGCTCCAGTCTCGTACGGTTGTCCCTCCGGGCCGACACCCCCAGTCGCGTCCGCTAGTCCCTCCGAGCCGACACCTCTAGTCGCGTTCGTTGGTCCCTCCGGGTCGACACCCCTAGTCGCATCTGTTGGTCCCTGCAGGCCGGCACCCCCAGTCGCTGCCGCTGGTCCCTCCGGGCCAGCAGCCTCAGTCGCGCCCGATGGTCCCTCTGTGCCGGCAACCCCAGTCGCATCCGCTGGTCCCTCCGGGCCGGCACCCCTAGCCACGTTTGCTGGTCCCTCCGGGCTAGCAGCCCCAGTGGCGCCCGCTAGTCCCTCCAGGCCGGCAACCCCCATCGCATCCGCTGGTCCCTCCGGGCCAGCAGAATCAGTCGCGTTCGCTGGTCCCTCCGGGCCAGTAACCTTGTATGCCTCCATCAACCCGACAGACTCAGCTCCGTCACTTGCCCTGCCACGCTACACGCGGGGCCAATGGGACAGCCTCCGATCCAGACAGTCGGTGAGCGTGCAGACCGTCGCTCCGCGCTCCGTGGCGCCTGGACCCCCCGTGGCTCCACGGTCGTGAGTGGGGACCCTTGCACCAAGGCCCTCGGCCTGACCACCTCGGCCATCATTGCAGACCTCCACCCGGGCTCCGCTCTGGGCTACGCCATGCTCCATAATGAGCATCGGTGCGCTGTCGTGGCTGCACTTGCGCGCACCCCACCTGGGGCACGAGATGCACACGCTCTCTCCGTACGCTCCACAGCATGCCCGGAGGACCCAAACACCCTACGCGTGGCACGAGCCTCTCCTGAGGCCGCACATAAGGACGCTGCCTACGTCAATGAGCTCGCAGCTATCCGACAACACCACGTGTATGACCTCGTCGACTTTCCCCCAGGACGGAAGGCCATCGGTGCCAAGTGGGTCTTTCGGGGCAAGTGGAAGCCCGACGGGTCCTTGGACAAGTACAAGACCCACCTTACAGCCAAGGGGTTTGCCCATATTCTTGGGGTCGATTACGGCCAGATCTTCACCCCAGTTGGCCGATTCTCCACTAGTCAGGCACCTTTCAGTCTCGTTGCCCAGCATGGGTGGGAGTTGCACCAGATGGATGTGAGCAACGCTTTTCTCCATGGTTCACCGGTGGGTGAGGAGCTCTACATGGTGCAGCCCCCAGGCTTCGACGATGGCACTTGGAGAGTCTGGCGACTGCGCAAGGCGTTATATGGCCTGAAGTAGTTGCCTCAGTGCTAGAACCAAAAGATCAGCAGCACGCTCCTTCGTGGCGGGCTCCAGCGCAGCACCACTGACCTCGCACTGTTTTTACTCCGTGAGGCCAGAATTTCGCCGCTATTCTGGTGTACGTCGACGATCTACTCATTGCGTCGCCAGACACGGCTGCCATCCAGCGTGTCAAGGATCAGCTGCACGCCGCCTACAATATGAAGGACCTTGGGTCTGCCTGGGTCTTCCTGGATATGGAACTCGAGCATGATCGCTCCCAGGGCGTCCTGCACATCCACCAGGCCGCCTATGTGCAGACGTTGTCCACCCACTTTGCGGAGGACCTGCCACTCGTGCCGATCGCATCCTCACCCATGTCACCCAATGGCCAGGCAAAGCTGAAGAGTCCTGACCCAGCCATTGTGGGGGAGCTAGTTGACGTGACCTCGTACCTGCGAGTCATCGGGTCACTCTTGTTCTTGGCGACGACGACGCGCCTAGACATCGCATTCGCCGTCAACCTCCTGGCCCAGTTCTCTCAGGAGTCGCGTCACCTCCACTACGAGGCCGCGATCCGAGTACTGTGGTATTCTTTCTTGACTCCTCGGCGAGGTCTCATGTTCCGCCGTCAGCCGTCTATTATCGCAATGGGCTACACCAATAGTGACTCGGCAGGCAGTCTGGACGGCAAGAGTCCCACAGGCTGGATCTTTCTGATTGGCAGCACTGATGAAAAGGAAACTAGGCAGTAGGTTGGGGTAGCTGCGTTTTTGATGCAGCATGCGGGCTTCCACGCTCGTTGCTTAAGTCAGCTGCCCCCTCAGTCTGCTGCTCTAGAGTCTAAGTCTGGAAGCTATGGGTTTGTTACTCAGAAGTGCGCGCGCCAGTGTTAGCGCCAGAAAGCAGCTGGAAACTGATAGTAACTGATTAGCAATCAAGAATGAACAGCAATGGAGGACCCCTCCAAGTTCTAGCCCCCCCCCCCAGCTCTGTAGAGCTTGTTACTCAGTTCATCAGCAAATCAGAAAATAGCTAATTTCAGGCTGGCAGGTTTTCTCGGTGAGGCCTGCCAGACGGCCGACAGCCCAAAACCCGGGCATCGTCCGTTTTGCCTGAAAACTGGACCATACGATAATACCGACGCTACGAACGCAGCCGTGCGGTCAGAATCCGCTAGAAAAATAGTAACGAGGAGTTATGGCAGCCTGAACCCAGGCAGTGCCCACGATGGTTTATGCTGCCAAACAGGGCCATCCAACATGCAACAGGGACCCTAGGCAGCGCATGACGACGCAAACACGACAGTACGCGCTGGACGCATGCAGACAGCGACTGCGGTGGCAGTGACAGCCGGCAGCGCGACCGCCGAGGAGGCCTGCCGATGGAGCTGAACACGTCGCCGGAGAGAGGGGGCTCCAGCGAACTGCGAGACGACCTTTGCGTGCGTCGGCTCCACCGGACGACACTCCATCAGCGTCGAGTCTCGCCGTCAGTCATCTGGACGCCGATGTACACAAGCCGGGAGGACACAACAGAGCACAATGAGTGCAAAAACCAACACTCCCCCATGACTCACAGGGGTAGTGCACATGGGCGGGCAGAGACACGGTCAACACACAGACTCCCCCAGGACACGCAGAAGTGCAGGCAGAGATAAAGAAAGCAAGTCACGGACGCACGCCGACTGAACTCATAGCCTTCTTAACGAGCTGAAGAGCGCTCGGCTAGTGGAGAACCGACCGACAGGGGCAAAGATCTGGTCGTAATCAACTCTAGGGACCTGAGCAAACCCCTTTGCTGTGAGGCGGGCCTTGTACTTGTCCAAGTTCCCGTCAGGCTTCAACTTGCGCCGAAGGACCCACTTGGGGCCAATGGCCTTCCGACCTGGAGGGAGGTCAACGAGGTCGTACACGTGGTGCTGTTGGATAGCAACAAGCTCCTCCACGCAGGCGGCATCCCAATGTGCGGCCTCAGAAGAGGCTCGAGCCTCGCATAGGGTGGTTGGGTCCTCCGGGCGTACTGTGGACCGGACGGAGAGGGCGTGTGCATCACGAGCTCCAGGTGGAATGCGGGCGGGTGCAGCCATGACAGCCTGCCGGTGCTCGTGATGAAGCATGGCATAGCCCAGTGCAGAGCCCGGGTGAAGGTCAGAGATGATGGCCGAGGTGGTCAGGCCGAGAGCCTTCATGCCAGGGTCCCCACTCACAACCGAGGGAGTGGAGCAGACACGTGGAGCCACAGGGGGTCGAGGCACCACAGGACGCGGTGCTACGGTCTGCACCGTCGGCCGAGGTCGGAGGCTGCTGCCAGGGCCACGTGTGTAGCGTGACCAGGCAAGAGATGTTACTGGGTCTGACGGGCCAACGGAGGCGGACGGGACGCCTGGCGCGGAGGAGCCAGCGGACGCAACTAGGGCTGCTGGCCCGGAGGGGCCAGTGGACGCGACCGGCGCTGCGAGCTCGGAGGGGCCAGCGAATGTGACTGGGGCTGCTGATTCGGAGGGGCCAGCAAACGTGACTGGGGCTGCTGGCCCGGAGGGGCCAGCAGACGCGACTGGCGCTGCTCGCCCGGAGGAGCCAGCGGACGCAACCGGCGCTGCTGGCTCGAAGGGGCCAGCGGACGCCGTCGGCGCTACTGGCCCGGAGGGGCCAGCGGACGTGACTGGGGCTGCTGGCCCGGAGGCGCAAGCGGACGTGACTGGGGCTACTGGCCCGGAGGGACCAGCGGACGTGACAGGGGCTGCTAACCCGGAGGGGCCAGCGGACGCGACCGGCGCTGCTGGCCCGGAGGGGCCAGCGGACGCGACTGGGGCTGCTGGCCCGGAGGGGCCAGCGGACGCGACCGGCGCTGTTGGGCCGGAGGGGCCAGCGGACGCGGTCGGCGCTGCTGGCCCGGAGGGGCCAACGGACGCGACTAGGGTTGCTGGCTCAGAGGATGCGACAGGGGCTACCGGCTCAGAGGGACGGAGTGTTGTGTCACCCAGAAGCGACAAGATGGAGGACGGACTCACCACTCCCCCACGCGACGGGAGGGACACGGACGAGCCGGAGCGGATGAGGTCGCGGGGAAATAGGTCCTCGAAGAAGAGGGCATCGCGGGACTCGACGATGCAGTGCCGGGACGGGTCCCAGAACCGCCAGGCCTTAGACTGACAAGACATACAGAGGAAGGTG
>SZWC01012406.1:72170-84020 GCA_023375785.1 Penium margaritaceum | reverse complement strand
CACACACACACACACACACACACACACACACACACACACACACACACACACACACACACACACACACACACACACACATACACACAGTCTTCTTTGAAAACGCAAAACTATGCCAAAATTTGATTCACAACTTTTGTCTAGATTTTGATGACAATGGTTACTACGTAACCCAATAACCCAAAAACGCCCATTTCAAATAATTCTTTTTTTACATGGCACACAAAACCCTTTAGGTTTGCGAGACAAACACCTTCAAACCCAACCCCCGATTACACTCGAGGTTGAGGGCTTTACTTTTTGCACGGGCATCTGGTGGGCCCCGCGGTAGCGAAGCCCAACAAATTCCCTTTCAATGCATGCGGTGTCTCAGACCCCTCACGCAAACCCCACGCAAACTCCTCCCTGGAACAATCACAAACACCTCAAACGTGGGGTTTGTGATTTTTGTGATTTGTGACGTTCCTGTCGACCTGTACAGTTTATTGTGACCACTCGGCCGTGTCCATACTCGTGCAGATCCCTAATGCGGACCCTCGAGGCACTGGTGAGTCATCTGGAGGCGGAATACCATCCTGGGGCTGACAGATGACCGTTCCAGAGCTCTTGACGCTACCCGAGACCTCCTGCAGTTTTTTTGCAGCACACAGGAGTTTATCGGTGGACTGGCCGTGGGCCCGATTTGCATGTTTTTGTATTGTGTGCACCTCTTCATGTCGGATGCATGCATGTGACCAGTCGTANCGCAAACCCCACGCAAACCCCTCCCTCGAACAATCACAAACACCTCAAACGTGGGGTTTGTGATTTTTGTGATTTGTGACGTTCCTGTCGACCTGTACAGTTTATTGTGACCACTCGGCCGTGTCCATACTCGTGCAGATCCCTAATGCGGACCCTCGAGGCACTGGTGAGTCATCTGGAGGCGGAATACCATCCTGGGGCTGACAGATGACCGTTCCAGAGCTCTTGACGCTACCCGAGACCTCCTGCAGTTTTTTTGCAGCACACAGGAGTTTATCGGTGGACTGGCCGTGGGCCCGATTTGCATGTTTTTGTATTGTGTGCACCTCTTGATGCCAGATGCATGCATGTGACCAGTCGTAGCGTTCGGCTTTTGATTCTTCACGTCTAGTTTTAGACGGTGTAGCGATCTAACATGTCTGCGCAGAGTTACGGCCAAAACAGTAGTTTTGGGCCGGTTTGAGGACAGATCTTGCACTGCCGCGTGCGACACCCGCCGTACGCCGCGGCAGGTACTTATGCCATGGACCTACCATTTGTCATTTCTCTCTACAAATGCTATTGAAGCATTGTGACACTTTGCCTTCTGTCTCCTAGCCAGACCCTTGCCGGTGTGTGCACGACTTCTGACTGTCGTCGCCGCCTGACCAAGCACTGACGCCTAGTCAGCGGCTGTGTTGCTAGGAAGCTTCCACGCATTTTCTCGTGGTATCAGAGCTGTGAGACAGTTCTCACCAAGCTGCGCAGCAGAGCCACAACAGAGCAGCAGTAGTGAGAGCCACAGCTGCAGCAGATCCACGGGGACCTGTCGATGACAGCAGACCATCGTCGACTTCGCTCACCATCACCACGTTAGACTACAGTCGCTTTTAAAAAGTTTTTTATATTACAATTTATGAAAAAATTGATTTTTTTATACGTCGTGTTTCTTCAACCGGTGGATGTTTCAGTGTTAAAGTTCAAATCAGTTGGGTATGGGGTTGTTAAAGAGCGATACATGGATATGATTTTCTTTTTAAATCGCACAAACACCATGTCGTCGCTGCATGAAATGCAACTTCAGATTGATGACGTCATCACGCCCCTTGAACAATCACTGAGAGTATGCGTGGAAGCTTCCTAGCAACACAACCGCTGACTAGGTGTCAGTGCCTGGTCAGGCGGTGACGACAGTCAGAAGTCGTGCACACACCGGCAAGGGTCTAGCTAGGAGACACAAGGCAAAGTGTCAGAATGCTTCAATAGCATTTGCAGAGAGAAATGACAAATGGTAGGTCCATGGCATAAGTACCTGCCGCGGCGCACGGTGGGTGTCGCACGCGGCAGGGCAAGATCTGTCCTAAAACCGGCCCAAAACCACTGTTTTGGCCGTAACTCTGCGCAGACATATCAGATCGCTACACCGTCTGAACCTAGACGTGCGAAATCAAAAGCCGGACGCTACGACTGGTCACATGCATGCATCCAGCATCAAGAGGTGGACACACAATTCAAAAACATGCAAATTGGGCCCACGGCCAGTCCACCGATAAGAGCTTTGGAACGGTCGTTGGTAAGCTCCTGGGTAGCGTCAAGAGCTTTGGAACGGTCGTTGGTAAGCTCCTGGGTAGCGTCAAGAGCTTTGGAACGGTCATTGGTAAGCTCCAAGATGGTAGTCCAACACCAGATGACACACCTGTGCCTCCAGAGTCCGCATGAGGGATCTGCACGAGTATGGACACGGCCGAGTGGTCACAGTAAACTGTACAGCTCGACAGGAACGTCACAAATCACAACACTCCCCCACGACCCAATGGTACGCATGTCCATACACGTGCAGCACTGAGACGAGTGCAAAATCAAGTGCAACAACAAATGTGATACAGACACGGATACACCCCACACTCAACCACACTCAGGCAAGGGGTGAAGCCCAACAGAACGAATGGCCACCAGGAACTTTTCGCGTGCTAGTGCCTTCGTCAAGAAGACAGCACGCTGCATGTCAGTGCCAACCCAGATGACGGAGATCACGTGTCGCTCCACCAGATCACGCACAAAGTGGTGCTTGACCGCAATGTGCTTCGTGCGAGCATGAAACACACCAATGTTCTCCGCAATGGCAAGAGCACTCTGGTTGTCGTAGCGAAGCACAATGGTGGGTACTGACTGGCCAAGCTGACGGAGGACGGACTCAATTCTAACCGTTATTGTGCAGTTTTTTAAACTCCATCTGATGGCGTTAGACCCCAACCATCGTTCTTCTTGCCCTCCCCCTCGCTCCCCACCCTTCTCATCCACCGCAACCGTACGAAGTGTACAGGGGTATACTCGAGTATACATGCATATTCGGCTTGACTGAGCACAAGTACCTTTTTGAAGTAGGATTATCTTGGAACATCCTTACATGCACTTATGTACACATTCAGTAGACACGTACTACAACAAGATTACACAGCCGCATGCACTCGCCTGAAACACATTACTACTGGGAAGAGGAGGAGGAACCCAAATCTTGGTTTGATATCCCCCTCTCTCCCCCTCACAGCTTATAAGTGCATGCGACGAGTGTTCAGACAAGTGCACGCCAAGTATTGCGTGAGAGATAATGAGATGCACACTTATGAGGAGGTAGATCTGAACAATCTCTACTGTAGATAGATCGTGATCAATTGCATGCGCCTGTCAACTCTATCCTATGTAGTACCGAGATATTGGTTTTATGGACCGTTATGATTCTGACTGTAAGGTCTTTCTGAGTGACTCCCTAGTTAACATGCATTCTCTGCCCACCCGCCCGTTGTACGTGCACCCGCCCACCCACTTGCCTGCCAACCCATCCGTTGTTCGTATTCCTACGTGCTTGGAAGCCCGTCCGTTGTTCGCCTGCCTTCCCGCCTGCCCGCCCACCTGCCTGCCCGCCTGCCAATCCGCCTGCTGTTCGCCTGCTCGTCCATCCCCCTGCTCGTCCGCCCACCAGTCCACTGTTGGCCCGCCTACACGCCCACCCGCCCGCTCGCCGCACGCCCACTTGCCCACCTGCCTGTCCGCCTGCCTGCCCGCCCGCTTGCCCATACGCAGAAGGTGTCTATGTCATTTCTCCATTTACCATAAAATGTAAGTGCCTCCCTCCCACATCTGACGCACNGAGAATTCTTGTGTTTGCGGAAGAGGCAACTGGAGAATCATCGCTGGCAGCTGTAAAGCAACAAAAGTAGCAGCAATGGTAATAACAGCAACAACACCAATAACCGCAGTAGTAGCAACAGCACCAGCAATAGTAGCAATAGAAGCAGTAGTAGCTATAGCAGATTTCACAAATGAAAGCCATGTAACACCTCCCCCGGCCCCTGCCCCTCGCCTTAAGTTTCTATTGGTAAGGAAATTTCTTCTTAAAAAACATCTAGCAGCTCTACTACTTTATGTACTACTTCTCTTGGCGAGTGTTTGGCGTGATGGGTGAAGGCAGAAGGTGAGAGGAGGAGAGGAGGAGGGTGAGTGGAGGGGGGAGGGGGATGGGAGGAGGAGGGTGTGGAGAGGGGAGATGGGAAAGAGAGGAGAGAGGAAGAGAGAAGGGGGAGGGGGAGGGGGATGGGGACAACGTTTCCACCAGCACTCCCAGATAAGACTGCTACCATTGCCAACTAAAACACCAGAGCATACACCAAGCTCCAATGCAGTTGTTGATGCTGACGCTAACATCAACGACAATGCCTGACCTTCAGAATACTCATGCACCACGTGCATAATCAAGATGAGATTCAGATTCAGAAATCAAAATGAGAAACCAGAAGCAGAATCAGTACTGTATTCATGTCCGTAGATCATAATCATGATCAAATCCACATTGAGAATCCAGAACATAGTTAACAATCAGAAGTAGAATGAGACACAAAAAAACTGAATGAGAAGGAAAAAAATCAGAATTCAGAGATTTGAATTGCAAAATAGAATGAGAAAGAATTAGAATGTTCCACCCAGTGAGTAAAGGCATCCTTGTTGTGCACCCAAGAAGCGAAAAATGAGACCACGGCTCGGTACAATATCACAAGACTCAATGGATGATTTTAGTGTGAGAGACTCTATTGTGTTAGGAAACAATTAGAACCTCCCGTGATGCTGTGATTGTTGTACTCAGCACAGCTATTGACTCATTACTCACCCGAGAAGAAAGTCCCCGTTTGTTGCTACTCTCTCCGTACACGCATTCACCACCACATCCATCGAGCCTATCCCCCTCCTCCCCCTCCCCCCTTCCACAATATGAAACTCACCATGCAGAAACAGGATGCCACCAATATTACCGCAATGGATCCACATCAACGACGAGGACTCGGATGCTGCTCTCGCCACCTCTCAACACAACAACAACAATGCTAGTGTCATTGACACCCACGATTACATCAGACATTGCACATCAATAGGAGTAGTAGCAGTAGCAGTAAGAGGAGCAATGACAACAACAACAAAAACAACAATAAGAGCAACAGAGGAAGCCAAAGATTATGCAGCAACAATAGTGGCAGAAGCAACAGCAACCATAACAGAAAAGGTAGCAAATGTAGCATTGGTAGCAAAAGCAACATGGCAGCAAAAGAAGTGAGAGCAGTATGAAGAAGAGGGAAAGAGGGGGAAACACATTCATAAGATGTCATGGAAGGGCAATGTGCGTTGGTTTTTATGTTGGTGTCAGAGCTGACGCCAATGCCTACGCCAAGGCTGCCGCTAACGCTGACGTGAATGCCTATGTCAAATCCGACCCCAACGCTAACCCAAGAGCCACCACAAGTGGCCACGGCAACGTCGGCCCAACGTGCCACTAACACCGTCGCCAACACCCGCGCCGAACCCATCGCCGACCCAAGCTCCTTACCCAAAAGCCACCGCTAACGTCCATGCCCACGCCGACCCCACCGCTACATCAGCACCCGTGATAGTAGGCTCTACTACCGCCTCGTACGTTAGTGAAACAGGAAGAGGATAGTGAGTGACCTTCTCCTATTATGCACCCCTGTGCAGAGAGCCAACAATCGACCCGTCCAGTTTCCATATAGCAACGGTGCCAATAAGGATCAGAGCGTGATGGGAGGGGAGGCAACGCTGTCACTGGCGTAAGTGCCAACGCCAGTTCAAGCGGTTTTCAACAGTTGCAATGCAAGCGGCAGAGTACATTGCAAGAGCAAGCGATAGCAAAAGGGGCAGCACCATTCCTCCAAGATCCATTCTCTCTCATACCTACATCGCTGTTAATGCTATTCGGTCTCTTTCTGTGGGTGCATCGTCTGATGACTGGTTTTCCTCAATGCAGCAATAGCAACACTCTGCTTG
The DNA here is from genome assembly GCA_023375785.1 of Penium margaritaceum. Lineage (NCBI taxonomy): Eukaryota > Viridiplantae > Streptophyta > Zygnematophyceae > Desmidiales > Peniaceae > Penium > Penium margaritaceum. Next base: position 77,972 of record SZWC01012406.1, on the reverse strand, counting down.
TACAACATGTGTTGCTCTATGCTGGCCCTCGTTCATTTACCGCCATTTTCCATGGCTATAGCATGGGCAACGTCGAGGATCGTCTCCGCTGAGGCGCCCATGGTGGGCTCCGGCGTCGGGCTGTCTGCGTGGGGAGAGAAGCAACATGACAAGACAACATGAGCATGATGCAAAAGCGCGCAGCTTGGTAGGAGCAAAACGACATTGACTCGCACATGCGTGTCGCTGGGAAGCGGGAGGGCTCCGCCTACTATCACATCGGTGAAGAATTGTTAACCAGCTGCAGTATGATTTCTTTTACCAAATCTAAACCGAATGAGGAGGGAGGGGCTACCTTAGCACCAAAGAAGCTCGAGGACTAAACCCGTCCACCAATAAGCATTTTTGGCACTACATAGTAACCCAATGCAATTGGTTCGGTAGCCAAGAACATGCGTTGACATCAGAAAATCCGCTACACAAAGACTTCCGTGAGGACAACTCTGTCTGCGGTCCGCATTTTTGTCCACCGACAGCTCATCGCGTGTTTTCCATGTATGATTTTCTGCAATTTTGTTGCGTCCAGACGATAGGCTCTTCTAGCGGGCGGGCCGGTACGGCCCTCCCTCCTCGCTGAAGCGAGGGGTGGTTGCGCACCACCCCTCACATCAGCAAGGGCTGGCCGGCAGCCAGCACTTCNCCAGCCGCCGATCGCGGCCTCAGCCTGATCGGCGGCTGAGGGGCCATGAGACCCTCGAGGGCGAGGCCTCGTGGCCTCGTGCCCTCGCCCCCGCTCGTCCTCCTCGCAAGCGAGCGAGCGAGGATGAGGGAGGGGGATGAGGGACGAGAGACGAGAGAAACTGGCGCGAAATAGCCAACGTGTCTCACACACGACGATTTCGTGCCAGAACGTCAAAACGGAAATCGAAGTTCGTTTGAGATGAGATTTGACATAAAATAACGATAAAACTTGTGCAAATGCACGAGTTCAAGGTAAAAACCCCCAGTTTGGGTCCCAAAACTAGGGGTAGGGTTAAAACTGGAAATGGGCCTCCAGAGACTCGAAGTATTCGAGTCTCCCTGCTCTAGGTTGTTGATGAGGATTGCCCCTCAGTCCTGGGAAGGGGGTAAGCCCCTCACGCGGACTGAGAACGCCATTATGCGAACTTCGATGACGAATTTAGAGCAGGAGGTGGAGACACAACCCGTTACAGTGATTCTCAGAGCCAGACGACCCCCGCGACCAAGTGTTCGACAGAAACGGCGGCTACGACATGTATAAAATGCAGCCGGCAGCTACAAGCAGGAGTAGAAATGCCAGAAGGGACTACAGCATCTACGCTTCACCATTTGAAGCATCATAAAGTGCATTAGGAAGCTAGAGAAGAGCTCTATTTCTTGGGGCTTCTTCTCCATAGTCTCTTCTCCATCCCAGTGGGCTAGGGGAAATTTCTTGGGACGGGATAGAGAGTATCCACCCTCAAAACCACTTACCTTTTTCCTCTTCTCAAGGCTCTTTCCGTTCCTCTTCAACCAAAAACTGGGGCAGTACCTTTTTCCAATACCAGAGACTCTCACGGCCAGAGAGAAAAAGAAAAAGGAGAAGAGCACTACTTAGAGAATTTTTGGAGGCCGCCACATTGCCGTGGAGCACAAGAAAGGCGCCTCCAAGGGGGGGCAAGGTGTGTCAAGAAGACGCAAGAAGAGGCCAAGGAAGACCAGAAGACAAGAAGACAAGAAGACAAGAAGANAGCTTTCCTAGTGTCGTGGGTCACGGCTTAGGGTTTTGCCTACAAACCCACGACCTTGTGCCAACGTGACGGCCTAGGAAAATAGATATCTAAAATAAAACTGCCTCACCGATCGTGAGAGCAAGATTTTAGGAGGCGATTCCTCCTTTAAGTTGTGGGGTAATCCTCACAACGGTCTTCACGTGCTAGTTGCACGGGCGATGAGATGGCAAGTGCCGGACCATCCAAGACCAACAAGGGCAAGGTGGTGACGACCTCACCACGAGCTCTCAGCAGACTCCAAATCTTGGGAGCCGCCGCCGCGAGCATGGTTGCCAACCCAAAGGCAACCGTACCGCCAAAGGCAACCATACCGCCGAAGGCAACCGACGTCAACCTCGGCAATACGGAGAAGCATGCGGAGGCCGCTAAAATGCTCGACGAGAACGTCAACGTGCATGTGGATGACCTCCACGCGCCGGATGACGCGATGGAGGAGGATCCCCTGGAGGGGGTCCCCGACGAGGAGCACGATGCCGACAATGGCAAAGGCGACAAGGATCGCGATCATTGCCATCGTCGTGCCGCAAACTTGAGCTGATTGCTCGAGAAGGGCAAGGCGCTCGCTGTATCGCCTGAAGCTGCCAATGGCAACGAGATTACCGAGAGCAGCAAGGCCGCCGAAAGCAGCCACGCAAGAAGTTCTCACGAGAACGAACTGGATGACGATGCCGCGAGGGCAATTCGCGATGACCGCCGCACGCTTGTGGAGTTTGCTGCTGAAACGGTTGGGCAACTCAAGATCACCACTGACGGTGGAGGTACGGCTCCACTCGGAGGTGTGGGGGCGAACCCCCCTTCCTACGATGTGGGCACAATGGGACAGGGTAGTGCCCACTCGAACGCTGTCGTCGACGACACTCTCCTCTGAAAGGTGGGACTCCTTCGAGGCGTGTACGCGAACCGCACCGTCCTGTAGTGAGTAAGGGTGCACGGACAACGCGAGGCCCTAGAGGCTATCATCAATGCTCTGACAACATCAAAGATCAAGTTTGTGTTCGCCAACCTACAGGCCCACGTCGGGCAGAGCATCACGGACCTCGACCGTGATCGCCAATTGCAGCGCCTGGCCGCCCATGAGGCAAGCCGTCGATGCAACAACCTCGACTATGCATTGCAAAGCGTAACCCAGGTGTGGATGCAGCAGCAAGCGCAGCGTGTCGCAGCTGCGGACGCCATTTCCGGTGGTAGCGATAACTTGCCTACCTTGACAACTTTGGGGCCGGTCATGAACACTTCCTTCCTCCACAGTGTGGAGATCTTCTAAAAGGGCGTGAAGTTGACCGACTGGCTGAATTTCATGGAATCATTCTACGTGTCCACATAGCTCCACTCAGCCAATGGGACGACCTTGCCACGACGCGACTTGAAGACAAACTCTTCAAGTATGTAGTCAAGGAGTGGAGTACGTAGTAGCCGCACCTCAAGTGGCAGCCCATGCCGTGGGAGGCCTTCTACGCGATCATGCGTAAGAAGTGCACCCAACGAGAGGAGGCACATCGCGCCTTCCACAAGATCAAATACTTCAGGCAGCTGGGCAGCTGGCTCGAATCCTACTTGAGCAAGTTCATCGCACTCATAGAGGAAGCCGAAAGCTTCACCGAAGGCGATGGGACTCAGACCTTCAAGTACCCAGAGTGCATGGTGCTTGAGTACTTGCGTGATGGTCTCGCCAGCAAGAAGTTGAAGGACAAGACCACCACGATAGCCATTGGCCAAGCTGAGACAAGCTAGAGGGCGTTGCACGACTACATGAGCAAAGTGTATTCGGCGAACCCGAAGCACTACTCTCATGCACAGCCAAACGCGCATGCACAGCAAGGCTACGATATGTGCATGGATGCTGCAGGGGCTGGTGGGTCAGCTGGACACTGAGGTGGGGCCAAGGGCAAGCAATCCGCAAACCCTCCAGCCAAGAAGGCTGGTGGACACAAGGGCCCCAACAACAAGCGCAACCGCGAGAATGACGAGCTGCAGGCAGCACGTGAGCGCCGCAATGCAGCCTTCCGCGAAGGACTCTGCCACAACTACATGCAGCCAGGCCAATTTAGGACTCAGTGCCTTGAGGCTGCTGGTGGTGGACAAGAGGCTGCAGCGTTAGCTACAGCAGCAGCACCTCGTGGGGATGGTGCGGTAGGAGGCCGCGGACAGGGCCATGGACAAGGTCGCGGTCGCGACAATGGGCCCGGCCGTGGTAACGGACAAGGCCATGGGGCGGGTTTTCCCCACCCCTGAGTGACGTTAGTGGGGATCACTCAGGGGTAAAACTGGATCACGAGTGTGGGTTCATGTTTTCAGATGACGAGTTAAACTTTCTCTATCGTTTCTCTCCTCTTGTTGAACCGCATTCTACACTTTCTGACCAACATTGCACACTAAACCTTGCATCTCCAGACGAGATGCATGATGGTACATGCTTAGTGGTGGCGACACCAAGCACTATGCAAGAGTTGTGTGACACAGTGATTGAAGCAAATGCCCTCAAAGCAATGAGGTCAATCACGTCCGCGGTGCCTTTAGTTGACAATTTCAACCCAATAGAATTTAAAGACTGGAAGGTGCTAGCTGAATTCACTTGGCCCACAAGATGTGGCCTTGAGTGGGTGAATCATCACAGTTGCGATGCCTTTCATATAGATTCCGTGTTTATCATAAACTCGGCTTGCCATCGTCAAGCCTGTTCACTCGGAAGAGTGGAGGTAATATGATGATGTTGTTCAAAGGACACCTAGCTGGTGCTCCCATGAACGTACTGGCTAATACTGGAGGAGACGAATTGTTTGTTAGTCTTAGCTTTACCCGATAGGTGGACCTAAAGTACGAGCCATCGGATTGCAGAGTTGTCATCGGTGACAACCATACAGTTCCTGTGATCGGTACCTATAAGGCAAAAAATTGTATTCAAGGTTACACACAGAGTGTCACTTTGAAGGTACTCAACCTTCTTGACCCGTTTGACATGGTGTTAGGCGATCCATGGCTCCGCAAAAACAAAGCTCTGATGTGCTTTGAATCAAGGCGCTTGATACTTTGAAAGGGACAGCGTCACTTTACGTTGATACCGAGTACGAAATTATCACCGACCCGACTCAAAGTCCATGCCAGCTTGTCTACCATGCACGTCAAGAGACGTATTCGAGAAGGTTGTCGATACTTCTTGGCTCAGCAACAGAAAGTGGAGGATGACGTGAAGGAAGACACGCCACAAGGGATCAAATCTCTATTGGTGGAGTTTTTGGATGTATTCCAAGACCCACCGACTAGGCTTCCGCCACAAAGACACATGGGCCACACAATTCCGCTGCAACCGAAGGCGACTCCTTCTTTCAGACCCATGTATCGCCTTAGTCCAGTAGAAAGGCGAGAGGCCGAACGCCAAATCAAAGAGTACCTTGCAAAAGGGTGGATCGAGCCAAGTAGCTCGACGTACGGTGCGTCGATCATTTTTGTGAACAAAAAAGACAGTGGTTTGCGCATGTGCGTGGATTACTAGGCGTTGAACAAGCTGACGGTGAGAAATCGATTCTCCTTACCGTGGATTGAGGACCTTTTGACCAACTCCAAGGGGCACAGGTGTTTTCGTCCTTGGATTTATCCCAAGGGTACCATCAGATCCGCATCATAGAAGATGATGTGCCCAAAACCGCATTTTGAATGCATATGAGACACTATCAATTCCGAGTGTTATGCTTTGGGCAAATGAACGCCCTGGCAACCTTCCAAGGAGAAATGAACCGAATGTTTTCCAAGCAACTCGGTCAGTTTGTCTTGGTTTACCTGGACGACATCTTGGTTTTCTCCAAATCCATGGAAGAGCACATAGAATATCTGCGCGAAGTCCTCGTGATCCTTCAGGAAAAGTTCTACACGAAAGTGAGCAAGTGCAAAATTGCACAAGATGAGCTCAAATACCTTGGAAACATCGTCGGCAAGGACGACATCCGTGTTGACCCACGAAAAGTCCAAGCCGTTGTAGACTGGCCATACTCAAAAAATGTTGGGCAGATTTGGTCTTTCCTCGGCCTTGCAAACT